>JZKD02S0146327.1:57508-77786 GCA_000966675.3 Picea glauca
TCGCCCACTCTCCCTCCTTGGGTCATTATGGTAGACCTGTCCTCTACTGACCCTCAGACCATGTCCCTTATCACTCCTGTCTACCATCTCCTGCCAAGTGTTCTACTACTCACCTCCTTATACGCATATGGTCCCCATCCCATCCACTACCAAAAAAAATTTCTTTGCCCCCACTTCGTCACCTTATGCCACTTCATCGCCAACATGTCCCAGTGCAACACCCATGTTTTCCACCACCCATATTTTCCCGGTCACCTTCCATCTACCATGACTGTCCACACGGGCATCTTTTTCCTCACCTCTACGTCGATGGAACTATTTCCCTGGCCAGATCCTCATCCAGATCGCCATTTGGGTCCCCTTGCAATAGTTCAACAAAGCAACAGGTAGCCAAGGGAAAACCACCATGTCATCTAGTGCAGGTGTTGACTCTGCCCACTCAGATCCCAATGAAGCAGTTAATGTAAATAAGGGAGGTGGGTGAGACATTGTCTCCTTCCTTAAATAGAATGCTAGAAAGAGACAAATCGCAGAGACAAGACGCCAGTCTGGGATGACAGAGATTGCGTCTGATAGAAGAATGCATGGGCAGTCTGGCTAATGTCTTCATGTGCATCCTGATAGAGAAACTCACCAACACAAAGCCTTGAACTCATGACATGATTGCACCTTCAGCAGGGGAGCTAGTTATAAGTATATGTAGGCATTTTTTCCATTTTGTTAGTGTCAATGGTGGAGCGGAGCTCCCGATTGTAAATTTTTAGTAAAAGCCTCTAGTTCTCTAGTTATGTTATGCATTTGAGATTTCTTGTCTAATGAAAGTCAGTTTCCCTTTCATCTCTTTGTAACGGATGTATTAGAACACTCGAGCATGGAAGATCTAGTCGAGGATAGTTGTGTTTGTGTGATGTATGTTGGATCACAATGAAACCACTGTCAGTTTTAATCAGTTCCCTATGTTTCTTTTCTTCCAACACTGAATGACCGAGGCATGGATGATCTAGGTGGGTGATTATTATTGAATCGTGATGTATGATTGATTTCAATTCATGATAATTTCATTTAGTTCCCTGTAGCTCTGAGCCAAGAAGATCTTGTCTTTCAAGTTTTCTTCTCCTTTGGCTACCGAAATACCAGACGTCCACATCATACCACTTCCTCTTCTTTAATTTCTTCCCCCTACTCACCACTATGTAGCAAATCACTGACTGAAGTTACATCAAGACCTCACTTGTCTATTCATGCCAGCCTAGTTTTTTGAGTTAAAGCAATATAATTTCGAGACTATGCCCATTAGACGACCCTTAAATTTATTTACTGTGACATACAAATTGATGGACCTTAGGCTTACCTATGTTGCAATCCAGAGGTGACTTCCAATGCCAACATTTCTAGCACCGCTGTCGGGGATGAAGTTGAATATTTTCCCTGGGATTGAACGACAAATCTTACTGGTTCTAAAGGTGCATCAGAGCCCAATACATAAAGATTGCGACTATGCACCTGGTGACTCCACTATGGTGACTCCGTTAAGGATAATCCAATGATGACTCCACTATTTTAGTTGTGGCTTCTAGAGGCATTCACTTGAGTTTGAGTCCCCAACTACCCTTAGCAACACCTGAAGCTGACACAGAGAAAATTATCAGAAAGGGAAAGGCCCTTCGAGAGAGTACTTCTACTGTTGAACCAGGTATTTCTAATTATTTTCACTATTCTATAGGAACTCCAATTTCTTCTTTTCAACCCTCTATTATACCTATTGTTGGAGTTTCCCGAATTATAAATTTTGGGAGTTTTCCTGCTGAGTTTTCCCTTCCTAGTCTGGGATTGGAGGGAGAAACCCTTGTCACTCCACTCTCCCCTGAAATTATACCATGGTTTAGACCCAATGCCTCAAAATATTTTCCTACCCCGGGCTTCACCACTCCTCCTCCTATTACTGTTTCCACTACCACAAAAAGAGAGAACCTAGTTCCCTCAATCCCTCCAGCTCTTTCTCCAAATCCTCTGATGTTTCCCTTTCCTCTTGGAAGAACAATTTTAGCCTCCCCTGTTTTAACACCTTCACCTCCTAGTTATCCTCCACCTCACATCCCTATGGCAGGTGCTAATCCTACTAGGAACAAAATGGATGCCATAGTGTCTGCAAGATATGCCCCCTTGGTATTACCTCATCCCATGAATGTTCTCCCTGCTAGAGATTACCTGAAATATATGCCCAAGTTCACTGGAGAAGAGGACATAACTACTGAAGAGAACCTTGTTTCCTTCTACAACTATGCATACAATCTAAATATTGAAAACAAAGATGTCTGGATGAGAGTCTTTTTCCAGAGCCTTGATGGTGAGGTTAGGAAATGGTGTATGGGATTGACCCCTAGATCTATTGTAAAGATTGAAGCTCTAGATGATGTTTTCTTGAGGTAGCCGGGGGATAAAAAATATTTTATCCATTACATCATAGAGTTTGGATCCCTGAAGAGAGAGGAAGGAGAATATGTCTCTGACTTCTCTAGAAGGTTCAATAAAATGTACAACAAAATCCCTGCTGAGATAAAACCTATAGAGGCCTCTACCAATATCACTTATGCTAGAGCCTTTGACCCCAATTTTTTCCTCCCATTGAGAGAAGGAAGAGATACTTCATTGGCTCTTATGCAATATGCATCCATGGAAGTAGAATCCAATGTGTTGGTAGTTGATAGGCTTAGGAGAAAATCCGATAGAGACAAAGGGAGAGGAAGATCTAAGGCATCAACCTCTGGTTCTTTTGCATCTCACCCCCAAGTAGATGAATTAACCAATATAGTGAAGTCCCTATATGCAGAAATGGAGAAGATAAAATTCGAATGAAAGAAAGGTTATAAGAATATCCCAAATATGGATAGGAGAGGCAACTTCAAGAGGATGAATAACAATGCTCCTCAGATTATACAAAGGGACAGAGAAAAAAATGATCAGAAAATTTAAACCCCTCTTCAAAACAACCTTGTTATTGATGAAGAAAGGGAAGAAGAAGAGATTGACCCTGAAATCCATTGTATTGGGTACACCTCGTCATTTCCCCATTTAACTCAATATGCCTACGAGGAGTCTCTCATGATAAGTAAAATAAATGAGCCGAGTAAGGGGGAGAAGGCCAGTAGCAGTCCCAATAAATACAACCTTCGGTCTAAGAAGAAAGAAGGGAAGTTTGAAATCCCTGATTAGCCTTCCATAGAAGAGAAGCCTGCTAAAGACACAACAAACATTAGTAAGGAAAAGAGAGCTTAGAATTCCCCACCAATAGCCAAATACCTTGCCTCAGAGGTGAGAGAAATTTTGAATCCCCCTTCCTCCTTTAGTTTTGATCATGAAATCCAAATGATCAGAATCCCTGTGCTCCTTTCAGAGCTGGTTAAACACAAAGGCTTCAAAAAATCCCTATCTAAATTGTTGCAGTTTGATTCATCTTTCCATTCCATAGACTTAGTAAATATACAAGACGAAAAACTAGTAGACATCTTAGGTCCTATGGTAGAATATAGAGATGATTCATCCCCTCCCTTCTACACATCACTGAACATACATGACAAGGTGTTACATAATTGTCTGATAGATTCAGGGGATTCCAAAAATCTCATGCCCAAAACTGTCACCGAAGAAATCGAGCTGGAAGTCACAAAATCCTATCATGATTTGTACTCTTTCGATTCAAGGAGGGTGCAATGTCTTGGGGTCATCAAAGACCTGGTGGTAACTTTGTTTCAGCTACCCATGAAAAGTGTGGTCATGGATATTGTGGTGGTTGATGTTCCTCCCAAGTTTGGCATGCTATTGTCAATATCTTGGATAAAAAGGCTTGGGGGGACATTACAAATGGACCTCACATATGCTACCATTCTAGTGTTCGGAGTTGAGCATAGGGGACTGTACAGGGAATCTTAGTTGGCCTACATTATCAATGATTAAGAAAACCCCACCAATCACCCTATTTTCTCTCTGGATACTGATTTGGGATCTAGATTGTTATAGCTCACTAATGCTCCTAAGTCTCCCCTTAAAATCAGAAAGAAGTCCCCCACCCTCTGGGAAGATTCTCCTCCAATTACCCTTGTTTGGAAAATTTTCTTTGACGAAGCCTATTCTAGGGAAGGAGCTAGTGCTGGAGTGGTCTTTGCTTCCCCTGCTTAGGAAAACATATCTCTATCATACAAATTAGAATTTGAGGCTACCAACAATGTGGAAGAGTATGAAGCTTTGGTTTTGGGCTTGAGAGCTGCAAAGGACATGAGGATTGAAAAGTTAGCAGTGTTTGGTGATGCTGAGTTAATTATTCAACAGGTCAAAAATATTTACCAGGCCAAACACCCTCAGCTCAGGAGTTACAGAAATGAAGTGTGGGACTTGATTGACAGTTTTTTCTTGGCCTTCAACATTTCATTCATCCCTAGAGAATAAAATACAGTGGTCGATTCTTTGGTTTCCTCAGCAATAAATTTCAGAGTCCCTCTACCTCCTAAACTCAGGTATGATGTAGAAATGAAATATATGCCCTCTATACCAGACAATATCTTGCATTGGAAGGTGTTTAAGGATAATCTTGAGATCAAAAGGTTCCTTGAGACAGTTGATGAATTTTCAACGTTGCACATTGATCAAGATCCTGACTCTTGAGTGGGTCCTCATGATGATATTTTCTGAGCAAGATTGTTGACCATTATATTGTCCAGTTGCCTAGAAATCACATCCCAAAGGGACTAGTCCCTTTAGAAAGATTATTTGATAGAAATGATGTGGCAGTAAAGGTTAAAATCTCAAATAATGATTCTTATGTGGCCGAGTGCAATATTGGCATAGAGAAGGAACCAAAATTTGTCAAATTGTCAAGCAACCTGTCAAGAGAGTAGAGTGCCGAGTATACTGAGATATTAAAATAATTTTCTGATGTGTTTTCTTGGACCTATGAAGACCTCAGAACATTTGACACCAGTGTTATTGAACATAAGATCCCCTTGAAGAAGGAAGCCAAACCGTTTAGGCAGAAGTTGAGATAGATAAATCCTACGTTGTTGCCTATTATGGAAAGGAAGGTGAAGAAGATTTTGGATGCTCAGATCATTGTGCCTCCGAGACATTCTGACTGGATAGCCAATCTGGTCCCATTAAGAAAGAAGAGTAGAGAAATCATACTTTGTTGTGATTTAAGGAATCTGAATAGGAGCTCTAGGAAGGACAATTACCCACTGCCAAATATGGAAAATACATCACAGAGGGTGACACGCGCATCTAGGATTTCCATGATTGATGGATTTTCGGGCTACAATCAGATCTTTGTCTTTCTGAAGGACAGAGAAAAAATAGCCTTCACCACTCCTTGTGGTACATTCATGTATGCCAAGATGCCCTTTGGATTAATGAGTGTAGGGGAAACCTTTTAGCAAGCTATGGATATCGCCTTCATTGGGGAGAAGGATAAGTTTGTAGTTATCTATCTGGATGACATAACAGTCTTTTCCAGATCTGATAAAGAGCATTTCTATTATTTGAGGAAGGTCCTCTTGAAATGCAGGAGGTTCTGTCTCTCTTTGAATCAAAAGAAATCATTCTTTTCCATGAAGGAAGGGAAATTACTGGGGCACATAGTATCAATTGAGGGGGTCAGAATTGATCCCAACAGGTTGGAAGCAATCCAAACCCTATCACTCCCAAGTTCTAGGAAAGAGGTTCAATCCTTCCTGGGAAAAATTAATTTCATGAGGAGGTTTGTTTCCAATTTTGCTGAACTGGTGAAGAATAACACATTCATGCTTAGAAACGGAAATGAAGTAAAATGGACTGTTGAATCCTAAGAATACTTCAGCCAAATCAAGAAGGCATTGACTGAGGCACCTGTGCTTGTCAGTCCTGATTATTCCAAGGATTTACTAACTTTTTATTTTTCTTCTTTTGATATAGTGGAACCCATTTTACTGTAGAAGAATGTTGAAGGGCTAAAGCAGCCAATTTCATTTTTTATCAGGGCATTGAGAGATGCAGAGACAAATTATGACATCATGGATAAACAAGACTATGCCTTGGTAAAGGCTCTTAAAGCCTTGAGAATCTATGTTTTGCATTCAACGATAATTGCATATGTTGCTTCAGCTTCTGTGAAGGAAATTCTCATTCATCCTAATATAGATGGGGGAAGGAGTAAGTGGATTGCTAAAATCCTCGAGTTTGATCTTGAAATAAATCCCACCAAACTAGTTAAAGGTCAAGGTTTAGCTAAGATATTGGTTGATTCTAATTGTAAATATTTAGGGGATAAATTCATCCACACTTGCTCAGAAGATCAACAGGCTAATGTTTCTAACAAAATCTCTCAGGATAACCCCCCATTGGTAGAATGCACCTGGTATAAAGATCTTATATATTTTCTACAGGAGTTGTGACCTCCAGATGGTATGGGAAGGATCAAGGCAAGAGATTTAAAGAACAAAGAAATTAGATATTACCTTATTGACCAGGTCTTGTATTGGAAATACCCTCTAGGAGTGATTTTGAGATGTGTAGAGCCACAAGAGACCCAAAAATTTATGTTTGAGTTCCATGACAGCCTATGTGGGGGACACCATTTCTAGGAAATCATGGCATACAAAATTCTTAGGGATGGATACTACTGGCCTACTCTGTTCGCTGATGTCTGTGTGAAAATTAGGGCTTGTATTAAATGTCAGAAATTCTCTTGAAAGCAGCAGCTGAAGTCCCATCCATTGAAGCCCGTGGTGGCTTCAAGACCATTTCAATAGTGGGGACTGGACATCATTGGGGAAATTAATCCTTCTTCAAGTGGTCAGCACAAGTGCATATTAACTACCACAAATTATTTCACTAAATGGATAGAATATATCCCCACAAGGGGTGCCTCTCATAAAGTGATCATTGGTTTCTTGGAGGATATTATTGTAAGGTTTGGTTGTCCCAACAGAATCATCAATGATAATGTTGCATCCTTCAATTTTGAGCCATTGATCAAATTCTATGAGTAGTTTGGGATTTCATTAATCCACTCTACCCTTTATTATCCCCAAGGTAATGGACTAGCAGAGTCTTCTAACAAAAGAATTATTAACATTATCAAGAGACTACTGGAAGAAATAAGAAGGCATGGGATTCAAAGCTCAAATTTTCTCTGTGGGCTGATCAAGTGACACCAAAGAGGTCTGTAGGCATCTCCCCTTTCCAACTTGTATATGGGACAAAAACAATTTTTCCTTCTCAGTTGGCCCTACCCATAGTGAAATTCCTTCAGGATTATCAAGGAGAGAATGATGATATGATCAGAAGGATTCATCAACTGGTAGAATCCAAACAGACTAGAGAGAAAGTGATGGATAGAGCTCATAACTATCAGTAGAGGATCAAACAAACCTTTGACAGAAAGGAGAGAAAAGAATATTTCCAGCTGGGAGATCTAGTGCTTAAATGGGATGCACCTAGAAAAGACAAAGAAAATCATGGTAAATTTGAAGCCCTCTAGATTGGACCCTTCAAAATATCTGAGAGATATCCAAACAATACATACAGGCTACAGAATGTGGAGGGTGATGAAGTGTTTGGTGGCCCTATAAATGGGCATTTTCTGAATAAGTTCTTTATTTGAGCTATAAGTGGCTCTCATGTATTTGTAAATATTTATTTTCTTTTGTTTTCAGTTTATAAGTGACTCCATAACCCAACAACAAGGCACTGGAACTGCAGAAGAGTTCTTGGCATATCACAAGGAGAAATCCATCCCCCATGGAGCCTAATGTTATCACATTTATTTGTAAGGGGGTGTTTTCCTAAGAAATGGACCCCTTTGGCAAAAAAGTGGCAATACGTGGGATAAAACCCACTTATCCTAATTTTTGTGTGTGCAGGTACGTCTCGCTAAGTGGTACATAGATCTAGGTGGCCGAGATTCATGCACCCATATCTACGGTGCAGGAGCCCCCCCAACATTTTTCCTTTAACAAGGGGGGGTCCGAGTTGGTGGTTTTAAAATGTGCCCCCCCCACTAATGTGTCATCCTCTCCTTAACTCTGACACCCCCCCCTCCTTAAACCTCTTACCATTACCTATCCCCTCTGAGTATACTTCATACTACCATCCTTTACCGCTACCGCCCCCTGATGACATCTATCTTCCACTCTATCTCTCACCTCTGCCCATCATATCACCCACTCTCCCTCCTCGTCTCATGATGGTACACCTGTTGTCCACTCACCCTCAGACCATGTCCCTTATCACTCTCGCCTACCATCTCCTACCAAGTGTTCTACTGCTCACCTCCTTCTAGGCCGATGGTTCCCATCCCATCCATTGCCATGAACTTTTTCTTTACCCCCACTTCATCACCTTGTGCCACTTCATCACCAACCTGTCCCAGCACAACACCCACATTTTTCGCCACTCATATTTTCCCGGTCACCTTCCATCTTCCATGACTATCCACATGGGTGTCTTTCGCCACACCTCCGTGTCGATGGAGCTATTTCCCCCACCAGATACTCATCCACATCCATCGTCTAGGTCCCCTTGTAGCAGTTCAACAAAACATTAGGTAGCCAAGGGAAACCTTCCATGTCATCCAGTGCAGGCATTGAATCTTCCCACTCATATCCCATTGAACAAGTTAATGTAAATAAGGGAGGTGGGTGAGACATCATCTCCTTCCTTAAATATAATTCCAGAAAGAGACAAATCGCAGAGACAGAATGTCAATCTGGGCTGATAGATATCACGTCTGACAGAAGACTGCATGGTAATTCTGGCTAACTTCTACATGTGCATCCTGACTGAGAAACTCACCAATGCAAAGCCTTGAACTCATGACATGATTGTACCTTTAGCAGGGGAGCTAGTTCTAAGTATATGTAGGTATTTTTTCCATTTTATTAGTGTTTATGGTGGAGCGGAGCTCCCGATTGTAAAGTTTTAGTAAAAGCCTCTGGTTCTCTAGTTATGTTATGCATTTGATATTTCTTTTCTAATGAAAGTCAGTTTCCCTTTCATCTCTTTGTAATGACTGTATTACAACACTCGAACATGGAAGATCATGTTGAGGATAGTTGTGTTTGTGTGATATATGTTTGATCATACTAACACCACTGTTAGTTTTAATCAGTTCCCTTGGTTTCTTTTCTTCCAACACTGAATGACTCGGGCATGGACGATCCAGGAAGGCGATTATTATTTAATCGTGATGTGTGCTTGATTTCAGTTCATGATAATTTCATTTAGTTCCTTGTAGCTCTGAGCTAAGAATATCTTGTCTTTCGAGTGTTCTTCTACTTTGGTTGTCGAAAGACCAGATGTCCACAATAGACCACTTCGTCTTCTTTAATTTCTTTCCTCTAATCACCACTATGCAAAAAATCACTGATTAAAGTTACATCAAGACCTCACTTGTCTATGCATGCCAACCCATTTTTCTAAGTTAAAGCGATATAATCTTGAGACTGTGCCCATTATACCACCCTTAAATTTATTTACTGTGACATACAAATTGATGGGCCTTGGGCTTACCTCTACTGCAATCCAGAGGTGTTTTCCAACGCCAACACAGTGCTATTGAAAAATAGTAATTTTTCCATACAATTTATAAGAGGCATTGTTCCCACAATCTGCATCTTATAACAATTTATGAATAGTCCCCATTTCCAATCTGTTACTATCAAAATCAACCACTATCGAGGCATTTCTTCAATCCTTGACTATACTCCACATTCATTTTTTCAAAATAACAACGAAGTCACTATTGTTGCAATAGAGTCTAGATAAAATGAAATGAAATTCATCCTCATATATATATCTAGTAAAATATTAAATTTATATGTCTAAAAATGACAACTTATTATACAACCAACAACCATCAATTAGACACAAGCTATGCAGTAGTGATTTTCCCATGAAATGTAGTTCTGCCCTTGTAAACAAATAATCCAATGTGACTTAAAATATGAGCCACCTACCCAACATGATTTTCATCAACAGTGGCCAATTTCAATAAATAACGTGCTTAAAACTCAGTGGGTATCATTGAGTATGAAAACAATTCATCCATACTATACACAGTGCACAACTGACAAAATCCCACAGTGTAACATTTCCAATAATCACACAACAAATATACAATCATGATATAACTCAGTATATCATGCTAATATATTGATTTAGTCACTCGTGATTGACCAGGATATGCATACTCAGGCTCATTCAACCAACAAACAAAAAGATGTAGTAGATATATCCAGTCCAATAATCATTTGTCCCCAAAGAATACCATAGTTACCCCTCCCAATAATTTACTTTGCAAAACATCATTCACATAACGTGACATGTGTGAACAACACACAACATTTGTAACCAATGCCAACCATCATTCAAAACTCCATAAGTGCAATTACTAGTGACTGCATATTAATCAACAATTCTCCACTATGGGAGAAAATCAATCAATCAAACAAACTATAGTAGATATGCATACCCACGCATCCAATTGAATCAGGCTTGAGGCTCTTCCAATATTGAGTATGAATAAGAGGAGAGTGATTGTGTTTTGTGAAAGTTCAATTGGCAATGAAGGGTTTATCCTTATTATCACAGAAACAGTAACTGAGTGCCAAACTATCACGAATGTTACTTGACCAACTGGACAGATCTGTACTCAAAATGGTTGGTGATATGAGACCATCCAACACACAAGTGGTAAAACCTACAGGCCAGGTTGGTGCTCCATTTCACCCTTGGACTTGTATATTTAATGGTTCACACTAAGACTAACAAAGGACAACTAGATCCAACTTCTTTTAATGATGAAAAACCCTGATACCAATAGTGCATGCATAGAAGGAACCACGATTTATTCGCAGATATATGTCAAGTCTGAGACAAGAGGGTTATCATAGAGGAGCGAGGCCCCAATCGATTGATAGAGAATATAAATGCATGCAGGGTGAAACCCTTGTGGTTCTTAAAGAAACCCTAGTAATCAGGTGATGACGAGGCCGAGAAAGAATAGGAGAGCCATTTCGTGGCTTTGGGTGAGGAAATTGACCAACTCTCAAATAAACAAAAAGAAGTGATGAAGAGTTCTTTCAACTGTTAAACCCCAAAAACATCAGAGACTGGACATGTGATGCGCATGCGTGGGGACAGTCGTCCAAGCAACCCAACAACCAAAAGAACTCCAACTAAGCTAGTAGTAACAAAGAGTTATCATCAGGAAGACTGATAACTTCTACAAACTCAAAAAATAGCAGGAAGAACCATCCATTTCCAAAATTTCACACAGTTGCAACACTCAGGAAAAACACAAACCCATACATCTGAGCCAACAATCATTTCATAACCAGGGTGAAGTCAAGACTAGATAAAAAAAACACATACCTTTTAATTGAAATCCTTAAGACGAGAGGTGGTCGAGCAGTTTCACCCTGCTAAAATTCTGGAGCGTGAACACAGTAGTAAGATCAAACAATAGTTCGATTAAGGTGGTGGCCAATGGGAAGGGTAAATGTGGCGTGTAGTAAATGCACGTCACCTCCACCCATACCTCATTAACTCAAACAGTAAATGCCAACAATTCTCCATTAACACCATTAATCAACATGTATCGAGACTATCACCATATTAAAACCCCATAGCATGACTTACACCATAACATAATTTGAATGCCATATAATTCAGCCATTGCATAACCAATAGCACAATTAACTTGTCAATTTCATCCTCGACACTCAAACTATCAAAGGTATCATATGTAAATAGACTAGATAATTCCATTTCCCATTACATGACCATTTATAATAACACTTGCCGAGTGTGCCACCAATGTTTCAACCATGTGCATATAAAAAATGTAATTCACACAATTTCATACCCATTTTCTTGTTAGCTAGGGTTCAAAAACAATCAACAAGTACTTTCATGCATGTTGTATAGTATTTTTCCTTTAATTTCCTTTCATATAAATTCACTAACATGTTTGTTGTCTAGTTGGAAGAAGAATAAATACCATAAATGAATAGCAGGCTACAATAACATGAAGGAACAACATCTCAAAGCTCGGCTCATACCAACAAAAATAATATCTCATCAACCATGTAAACCTTTGTAGCACATCATCAAAACATCGAAAATGAATAGATCTAATCTTCAAGTTCAAGGGGGTCCCACCTACTAGTATTATTTAGTCTTATATAGTAATAGGCTTTAGCAATACTTTGCGGAGAAATTACGTTGACGTTTTCAATCATCAACAAACTGGCGACTCCATAGGAATTTTTTTTTGTAACGGATTTAGAACTCAGAGCTCATGGTTTCATAGACCAAGAACAATAATCTCAAGAAGACATCACTCGAATGATTATGCAATAGGGGGGAAGTGAGCGGATTTAATGGAGAGATGACTGAGAATTTGGGAATAATGCATGGAAAGTGTTAAGTATGAGGGGTTTTACCACTGTATGCATAATCATTTATCCCTTAAGGAGGATAAATTATATACTTTCTCTTAAGATTTCAATGGATGGAAAAAAGGCAAGAAGAAGCATGGAAACCAATTCTTAATAAGACAACAACGAACAATGTAACAATTTCAAGGGCCCTTTCGAGGATAAATCATATCATCTATGTAAGCTTGATTTTTATTGACTAGCAATGCTTCGTATGAGTTTCATTGTCTCAGATTTGATCCAACATTCTATCTTGTCCAAACGATTACGAGATGATAAAGACAAAATTTGCAACAAAAGTAATAATGCGGAAATTAAAACAACAACAGTAAAAGACAAAAATAAAACACAGTAAAAAAATAAAAACTCAACTCAGAAAGAAGAAATCAAAGTGTTGTAAAGAAAAGAAAGAAGCACAAAAATCGAAATAAGAGCTAAGCTACTAGTACACAAAAGAATTCAATCAGAAAAAAAAAAAAAAACCTTCACACTGGTCCCTCGCAATATTTCAAGCGAGGACTATTGGTGTTGTAGGAAAACCATTGCCTCTGTAATTCTTTTAAATTTTCTGAGTTAGTGCTCAAGACAAAAGTAATCTGGAAATGACCCAACACTTGAAATTATGGTGTGATTATTAGCCCCTTGACACATATGATTAAATCATCAAGGTAAGCATGGAGAATGACCAATTCATTAAAAACTGTGTGTATAGGCCTTTTAAAGGCGGTACTTGCATCAAATAAGACAAAAGGAAGGTAGTTGTAAAACATAGTCTCGAAACTAATAAGAATGGTTTTGTGGAAATTTTCCCTTTTTATTTTGATTTTACTATAACCAAACAAACTGTCAAGTCAGGGCTCCCACTTTGACTCTACAACCTATTGCAGAAACATTTTCATACTGAGAGGAGGTAGCAAGTTTCCCATAATTTCTTGTCTGAAAGTTCGAAGACTAACACAGGTTCTAATATTATCAGTGGTATTCGAAGTAGGTTCTAAATTGGAAACCCATCCAAGGAGGACTAAAGAAAACAATTCAGCCCTTAAGAAATCTCTCATCTCCTTTTGAAAGGTTACTTTCAGTGCAGAGTTAACAAGTCTTTGTTTTTTCGTTTCATAGTATTCTAACAAGACTTGGATCAAAACCACGAAGACCCATGTTAAACCAAGGAAAAACCTTTTGAAATCGACCAAGTAATTTAGTAGAACTAATATCTTTTTTATTAGAACCCTAGACATTTGTTTTAATGTTCGATGAATATCTAGGTGTCCTAATTTTCATGGAGATGGCTTCAACCACCTCCAGCTGTAACTCCTCTTCCTTCTCTTTATTGCCTCCAACACTCAAAGAAGATGAACTTTCGAGAGGAGTCAAGCCATTAGGAATCCGTTTATTTTCTATGGATATAATTTCCTCGGGATTAATAGGTTCATATTGGATGATAGCACAAATGCTCTCATCGCCAGGGAGGGTATTACAAGATCCTACATAGTCAAGAATATATGAATGATCTAGAGATTGAAAATCAAATTCAGGCTAGGAAGGCAATATTTGTTGAGTAGGCAAGGCTGCAAAGATAGCTAACCGATCAACTATTAAATTCAAATCCTTCTTAACATTAGTGATGTTAAAAGATAGAAGGTTCAAGACAAGAGTCCAAACAATTTGGGAATATTGTTTCATTTGCTTGTCGCTAGGAGAGCAAGTCTTATGTAACAGGTTCACAACAAGCTTAGAATTTCTGAAAAATGAAAGGTGACCACAAAGAAGATTAAGGGAATTCTCAATGCCTAACAACAAGGCTTCAAATTCAACAACATTGTTTGAACAAGCAAACTCCAACCTGTATGACAGATTATGAATTTTCCCTGCAGGAGAAACCAAGATAATGCCAGCCCCACTACCTTCAATAGAGAATGAACCATCAAAGTGCATATGCCATATATCATCATCTAAATCAATTTTTTCCAAAGGAATGTTATCTTCCTCAACGAATATGGAATACACTCCTATTTCTTCTTCGATATAGTTTATGCTAGATTGCGGAACACTCTCTATGTAGGGTGAAATTATTTCCTCTCTAAGGACTATGATATTCTTACCATTCTGAGAACAGATAAATGTGTCTTGTTAAGTGAGAGGTATCCACCTGTTAGGGATTTCCAATATCTCCCCAAGATAATTGAATAATTTCTCACAGGAATATCAATCACCTGAATGTTGAGGGTTGTCCTTATCTCAAGGTGAGCGCATAAAACTAAGGCTACGTCTTTAATCTCACCTATGGTTGTTTTTTGTAGACTATTATAGTAGAGCATGCTTCTAACATTTTCGTTTGTACAACACATGCCTATCTCTTCCATAATAATCTTTAGCATGACACTTGGGCTTGAACCACCATCAATGAGGCAACAATGGGCAATATTATCCATGATCTTTACATAAATATAAAAAGGGGGGTTTTTTACAGGGTATCTAAAGTTATGTACACCTACTTTATTTACAGAAGAATCCTCTTCATTTACCTCTTCGGAAATATTGGCTACAACGAAATCCTTTCCTTCCATGAATTGTTTTAGATACATCTGTTGCTTAGGGATGACAACCATGTCTAGGAGGGTTGCATATTCTTTGATGTTGGCCAACTGATTCAGGATATTGTATTTGGAAGAGGGGGGAGAGTGAATGATTCTTTGATTCTAGGGAAATTTTGGGACCTGGGGTGTAGCAGAGGTTGAGGATGAACTCAGGCTAGAAGAACTGCGAGGAGGGTTAGATTTACCTTTTGGGGTGTAGGATTTATTCCTGGTATTGATGACCATGACGTCTTATGGTTCGGAAAAAACTAAGACAAAGATAGTAGCTTATGGTATTTTACCAAAGATATTGTCTCTGGAACTCTTCTTTACCTCACACATGGTTTCTTCATGGTTTTCCTTGAAAACGTTACACCAACTTCTAGGCAGGATGGCTTTGGGCTGAAAAATAATTTCAACCGGACTTCTAAAAGGAGGGGTAGAAGAGGATCAAGATCCAGGGGTGAGAGGGGAGATAGTAATATTCTTCTCAAATGCTATCATACAATTGTTCATGTCTTCTACTAGCTACAAGAGAGAAGACATATCTATCTGTCTAATTGATTCTCCCTAGGGTAAACCAGTTTGTTCGAGTTGATATTCATACTCGGAGCAAGTATGAAAGGTGGAGCCGAGATTATCAATGGACTTTTCCTCAAGCCTATGACGTTAAGGAGAAAGAAATGAATTGTACAAAGAGTGGACCATTTTTGGACAAAGAGTTCACATTGATTCCAAGAACACACTTAGTTATCCATTCAATGAATCCATGACCATTTTCACTCATACATTCTATTATCCTTCAGATAGCCATTCCACCTTTCCAAAACCTGTTTTCCTGTCCCTTTTGGTTGGTGTACCTGGTAATCTTGGAGCGAGATTGAAGAAGCAGGCTGTCAGGCCCGTGAGAAGTTCTCTGGGAAAGAGAATTGTTGTGGATTGATTTCCATTGGTGCTAGACTATAGCTACAACACTCTGAGACATCCAGTCCAGCCTATTGCTAAAGCCTTGGAAGGCAAGTGGGGTAGCCGAGGAACTGTTGAGCAGAGAAGGGGCACACTTCCTTGGGTGGGACAGGCATGTGGAGAATGAGAGGGTGTAGGTTGTTAGTTGAGTGAGCACATGAGACATAGTCTTTCATGTTGTCCATTAGCCTTATCCTGGATAGGAATCCCTTACCCTAGGTGGATTTTAGTCCCATCTCAGGGGTGATTCACTGTTGAGAGTGATGAACAATGTAGTCTATGGCTAGGAGGTTCGTGGATGGTCTATAAGCAGTTGGTGACAGTTTTTCTGAGATAAGTACAAATTGTATGATAAATGGATATGATGTTTTGTTATTTACATACCCATGTTATGATTTTGTCATATATGTGACTATGTTTCTCGTGTGCTTATGGGTAGTTTCCTGTAAATGAGGCATATCAGTAATTACTGTTATTTTAATATAAAATTTGTATGTTACCGAAAGTAATGGTATGTTTATGTTTAGATGTAAAGCTTCCTTGAGCGTGTTGTATGTATATGTTTTAGTTGCATGCAATCTAAAGAGTAAATTTAGGTGGCATTGCTTAGTTGACTACTGGGTATGCTACTATATGTTCCGCAGTAAGGGAACGGAAGACATTCCCTAAAGTAGCATGTCTCGACCTCATGGTTGGGAATGTTAGCGACTGGTGTCAAAGCATGAGTGGTTTCGCTGGAGTGGCATACACCATCCTTAGGTTGGTCGAGGGGTTCATTACAGTATAGTATCAGAGCCTCAGTTCAAAACTGAGCTTGGATGGGCCAAAAGAATTGCAATCAAAGTGAATATTCACAGAAAAGTAACTTTGAAGTGACTAGAATTAGAGTCATAGAGTGTCCTTGGAAAAAGGTTGGTGTACTGGTGTGTGTGGTAAGTTTGGCACCACACGGGAAACCATGGTGAGCATTATGCATAGATGCATGCATTGAAATTATCCTTGCACAGTAAGCACACACATAGTAAGGTGCAAATGGGGTGTGCAAGTATTGCTTAACGCAGAGGAGTTTTGTTGTTTCGCAACAGTGTATTAAGTAGTATGAGTATAAGTTGTTTCGCAATAGTGTATTAAGTAGTATGCACAGATATTTGAGCATGAAGGAATATGTTAAACTTGACATGGTGCATGCATAGGAAGAAAATGCATGTGGAATATCAGTGCGCAGTATCAAACTGTGCGTAGTGGAAATTGCCGCACAATGCTAGAATAGTGCACGTAAGTAGTCGGTATGACGAAGAAGAAATGCACAGTAGATTTAGGTGCATGGAGAAGCGTTTACCTTGTAATATTGCTATGCATGATAATATAAATGAATAGGTCAAGTTAATGCGTGAAAAGTTTCTTAGAAGGTGAGGATTCTGAGTTTAAATTACATAATAATAAGATAAAAATAAACACATAACCACATTGAAGCATTAATTAAAAAGAATTCCGAATTTTAATTTCTTCCAATTTAGATAGATGAAAATAAAATATAAGAGTACAAGAAAACTTTGTTATAAAAGAAAACAAAAGTCATAACATCACCAGATATAAATTGTAATAAAATAGTCTAAAATCCATTTCTGTATTTATATAATCATATTAATCACAAAATTACAAAAGCTTGGTGACAACAGTTAGCCTGTTGTAAAAAGGTCGTTGAAGAACATGCCTATCATCTTTGGTACTCTTCACCTCCGCTACTAGTTGCTCAAAATTCGTTGAGACATGCTTATCTTAGTTGAAGATTTACTTCATCTTAGTGATATTCACCTTTAAAGAGGAGTCTAACCAGAAAAATTGATTTTCTCCAATACTTTCAACCGCTTCAACCATAGATTCCTCCTTCTTATGCCGCTTACTCCTTTTCTTCTTAGCAGCTGGCCTATTGATGAATAAATCCTTTATAATGGGATTCATCTTGAATTTCAATCGTGAGTCTATAACCGGATATGTGTGGAATTTAGTTTCTATAAGATGCGCGAGGACCCTTTCCTCCTTAGTCACAGGAAAGCCTAGCATGTTGCTCAAATAACCAGTCTCACTCGACTTAGCTTTGTCCATGTATCTCAGGTTAAGGATACCGAAATGTGTCTCTATAGAGAGTAGGAAGTCAAGTAGCTTGAAGATTACTACGAGTATGGATACACAGATATCTTCATACTTGGGGAGTGGTAATTATAGAACTCCATTTATGAAGCATAGACAGATTACGTACAAGGAGCGTTGGGTGCTCGACCAATCCATTTCGAATGATTAGCTTTTCATTTCATTACATGGCAGCATTCAACTGACGTCACATGGCTGTGAAGTACCAAATGAATGAAGAAGGGTGATCTGACTAGCCGTCACCTGCTCCACGATTGGTGGATTTGACATGTTGAGACACATAATACCATGTCTTGGTGAAATTGGTTTCGACAATACCACCTTCTTGCACGAGTGTATCTTGAAAGGAACTATGTGTCAGCATTCTCGAGACTTGGTTCTTCTCTAGAATTGTCGTGGTGATAATACCAGGAAACCGAGAGTAATAATGTTGATGTGTATTTTGAATCGAAATGGTGCATATTCTCATGAATTTCTAATTGGTTAGTCTGATAAGTTTCGATGGCTGCACATTTTGCAGAATTAACAACAACTCGGTCATGATAGACTAGTGCAGATTCCATAGGAATGGAAGAGGCACAGGAGAATTACAATCATCCAGAGAAGAGCAGATGGATGGATGTCCACTTGGACATGGAAGGAACGAACTCCAATGGACATGGAGAAGAAAGGAATGAAGATATGAATATGGCTGAGACAATTAAGAATTTGCAGAAGGATGTCCAAAGCCATAAACATGATAATGAAAGGCTTATGAAATCCAAAGAGAAGCAGGATGACTTCAACATGAAACTATTGGAAGGTTTGAATAGAATATAGAAGAAATTGGCTAAGGAGAGTGACTCAAGTAGATCTGAGAGTCACAAATATTCAGAGGAGAAGAGAGAAGTAAAAAATGCTAGTAAACATCACTGTCATTCCCATAAGAGAGAAGACACCAACTCAAGCTTATCCCCTGTCAGAAGGTATAAGAGATCTGGGATGGATGAGCTGGGAGGAGAAATGAACAAAATAAAACCTCCTAGTTTTGATGGTGAGCACAAGAAGGATGAAGATGCCGAAACATGGTTTCTAGGCATGAGGAAGTATTTTCGATTGCATAATTATTCTTCTCATGCTGAAGGTAGAATCACTATCTATCAACTCAAAGGAAATGAATCTATGTGGTGGGATCAACTTGTGCAGGTACAACACATTGTAGAGAAAAGTGTTACTTGGAGAGAATTCAAGAAGTATTTTGAGAAGAAGTACTTGACCAAGAGATACTATGACAAGAAAATGAAAGAGTTCTTTGAAATCAATCTTGGAAGTACGACCATAGATGAATATGAGAGAAGGTTTCTGGAATTTTTTAAATATGTCTCTTTCATTAAGGATGAGACACTCAATATTCAATGATACTTAAGTGGATTGCCAACGTTCGTCAGTGACAAAATACAGTATGATGATCCCAAGACATTAGAAGAGGCCATAAGAAGAGATAAATTCTTATATGACCAGCTGAAAGCAAGACCAACTTTCCAAAAGGGTTGGGAAGACAATAATAAATTCAAGATGGATCAGAGAAAGAAGGGAGCTAAGCCACCATTCTTCAGAAATAATCCACAATGGAAGCAAACACATAAGGAAACTAGAGTGATTGACACAGGGATTCAAGGGCCAAGACTGTTATAACCCTAAATTGCACCACACATGCTTACCTGGCATCTGGCCAACTCATATCCTTTCTTTGCCAAAAAACTACTGAACAACTCTTCTAAAAACTCCATTTTTAAAAAGAAAACTCTAGCAGGCTCACTAAAGCCCGCGGGCCCCGCAAGCAGGCCCACTACAGCCCGCGGGGGCCCCGCTAGCAGGCCCACTACAGCCCGCGGGTGCCTTCAGAATCACAAAAATGGAAAGTTGCCGACGGAACGAGAAGATTTTGGTTAGTTAACTAGAACTCTCTGCTATGCATGGCCGAGAGTTCGTCTAAAACCTTAGCTCCTGCTAGCCTATAAAACGAGGGGTAGGGGTACTATTCAAAAGGAGGAAAAATCATAGCAAAGAAACTCTGCCAAATTGCCAAGTCAGTTTTGTCCCAACCCTTTAGCCTTGCCTCAAGATTTAGGAGAAATT
>JZKD02S0146327.1:83856-101905 GCA_000966675.3 Picea glauca
GAAAAGGGGTTGAGATTTTGGGTAGAAGGTTAAAAGTTAAATCTTAAGGGTCATGATCTACGTATAAGCTTAGAGCCCTAGCTTATTAGTCCGTAGGGTAGAATACCCCACAACAAAGAAAACCAACTATGCAATGTTGGGGTTGTAAAGGAGACCATAGGTTCAGATATTGTCCTCACATAAGTGAAAAAGTTAAGGCTATTCACAATGTACAATGAGCTGAGATAGTAGAGGACATGGGCAGAAATGTGCCAAGAATTTATGCAGCCCTAGACAATAAGCAAGCAGAGTATCAGTCCCACATGATTGAAGTGGAAGGTATGATCAACAACCAAACTCTTGCTACTTTAATTGATTCAGGAGGTAGCCATATTTATATAGACCCAAAGATGGTGGAAAGTTTGCAATTACCAAGAAGAAAGCATGGGAAATCCTAGTTGGGGAAACTGGCTATAGGAGCCAGAAGAAAAGTTAATGAGATGGTTAAGTCTTGCCTCATAGACATGAATGGACTAAATACCAGGGTAGATTTGAACATCTTACCCTTAGGTTCCTATGACTGTTTAATTGGGATGGATTGGTTGGACCCACACCATGCTCTATTGGATTGTCAAAACAAATCATTCACTTGATTGGATGAAGAAGGGAACCAAAAGAAAGTGCAGGGAATTCCCAGGGCAGTAACCTTTAAAGAAATTTCATCATTACAGCTGAAGAAATGTTATAGAAGAGGATGTCAAATATTTGCAGTTCATATGGAGGAGACACCTAAAGACAAGGTACCAAATTTGGAGAATTATGCAGTCTTGAAAGAGTTTGAAGATGTATTTAAGGCAGTACCAGGACTACCCCCAAGGAGAGACATTGATTTCTCTATAGATTTGATGCCTGGAGTAGCACCAATATCAAAGACTCCTTACAGGATGAGTACACTAGAATTGAAGGAGTTGCAAATGCATCTTGAAGAACTTCTGAAGAAGGGATATATATGCCCAAGTGTATCACCTTGGGGTGCACTAGTCTTATTTGTGAAAAAGAAAGATGAAACATTAAGATTGTGCATTGACTTCAGACAATTGAATAAAGTGACTATTAAGAACAAATATCCTCTACCAAGGATTGATGACCTCTTTGATCAATTGAAGGATGCAAGGATATTTTCAAAGATAGATCTCAGATCAGGATACCATCAAGTAACAATTAAATAAGAATGTATTAGCAATACCTCCTTCAGGACAAGGTATGGTCATTATGAGTTTACGGTGGTACCATTTGGATTGTCAAATGCACCAGTTGTTTTCATGTGCTTAATGAATGGTGTTTTCCGAGAGTATTTGGACAAGTTTGTCATTGTATTTTTGGATGACATTCTTATATATTCCAAGTTAGAGGAAGAGAATGAACATCATTTGAGGATGGTGTTGAAATTATTAAGGGAACATCAGTTGTATGCCAAATTGAGCAAGTGCTCATTTTATCATAAACAAATTCATTATTTGGGGCATATCATCTTAGAAGATGGGATAGAAGTGGACCTTGAGAAGGTAGAATCCATTAGACAATGGTCAGCACCAAAGAATGTGATAGAGGTCAGATATTTCATGGGCCTTCCAGGTTACTATAGGAGATTCATTGGAGGATTCTAGAATATATCACACCCAATCACATCCTTGCAAAGGAAAGGTATAAATTTTCAGTGGACAACGGACTGTGAATGGAGTTTCCAACATTTGAAATAATTATTGACAAGTGCTCCAATACTAAGGATCGTATACCCAAATGAAGATTTCATTGTATGCATAGATACATGTAATAAAGGATTGGTTGGAGTCCTCAGTCAAAATGGATTTGTGATATGTTATGAATCAAGGAAGTTGAAGGAACATGAAAGAAACTATGCCACTGATGATTTGGAGTTGGCATCCATAGTGCATGCCCTGAGGAAATGGAGACATTACCTCATGGGAAAGAGGTTTGAGCTAAGAATATACCACAATGGTTTGAAATATTTATTTGATCAGCCAAATCTAAATGCTAGACAAAGAAGATGGTTAGAATTTCTAAGAAAATATTAATTTGATATAAAGCATATCAAAGGAAAAGAAATTAAAGTGGTTGATGCACTCAGCAGGAGGGTGCATGAGCTTCATGCTACAACCATCAGCATGTATCAGACTGATGTTAATAGAAAAATTATGGAGGTTGCAAATACAGATTTGCAGTACAAGGAATTGGTATAAATGATACAACAAGGAAAGACACCATAGAGATGGATAATTATAAGTTGGGAGTAGATGGAATACTGTTGCACAAGAAAAAAATTGTTTTACCAAATGTCCAGGACTTGAAACGTATAATTTTGCATGAGATGCATAATTCTCCTTATGCAGGACACCCTGGATATCATAAAACTGTAACAATAGTCAATAGCCAATACTTTTGGCCATGTATGAAGAGATAAATTGTAGAATACATCACTAGGTGTATGGAGTGCCATAAAGTTAAAATGGAGCATAGGCACCCAACAGGATTGCTGCAACCTTTGACCATTCCTGAATGGAAGTGGGAAGTGGTGACAATGGATTTTATTACGAGATTTCCCAGAATAGGAAAGCTACATGATTCGATTATGGTAGTGGTGGAAAATCTTACAAAAGTTGCCCATTTTATTCCACTAAAAACTACTCACAAAGCAGCAGATGTTGCTGATAGTTTTATGAAGGAAGTGGCATGATTGCACAGAATTACTAAAATGATTGTGTCTGATAGAGATCCAAAATTAACCTCAAATTTCTAGAAAATATTGTTCAAGGGATTCAGAATGAATCTGAACTTTAGTACAACTTATCATCCCGAGTCTAATGGAAAAACAGAAAGAGTGAATAGGGTGATAGAAGATACGTTGAGAATGCATGTGATGGACAAACCATCGAAATGGGAAGACTACCTACACTTGGTAGAATTTGTTTACAATAATGGGTATCAGGCATCATTGAAAATGAGCCCATTTGAAGAAATTTATGATAGAAGGTACAATACTCCATTAAGTTGGGATAATGTAGCTGATAGAACAGTAGTCAGGCCAGAGTTGCTCAAGGAGATGGATGACCAAATGTTAAAAATTAAGCAGAATTTGAAACTTGCCCAAGACAGATAGAAACGTTATGCTGATAAAAATAGAATCCATAGAGAATTCAAAGTGGGTGATAATGTTTTCCTGAAAGTTAAAGCTAACAAGAGTTCCCTAAAGTTGGGAAGATGTGCCAAGCTAGCAGCCAAATTTTGTGGACTAATTGAAATCCTAGAAAGGATTGGCCCTATTGCTTATATGATTGCATTGCCTACATCTATGTCTGTTCATAATGTCTTCCATGTATCATTGCTAAATACCTGATGCTAATCATGTTATTGATTGGAATGTTATTCAGGTGGAGCACGAAGGCTCTTTCCAAGTGCATTCGATGTGCATTTTGGATCGAAAAATCAAACAACTCCGGAATCGATCCATAGGGCTTGTAAAAGCCCAATGGACCTATTACAGACCTGAAGATGCTACTTGGGAGCATGAGGATGCAATGCGGGCAGAGTACCCACATCGTTTTGAAGAATTTTGAAAATTTTGTTGTATATGGATACATGATGCACTAAGGATAGTGCATAAATAAGGGGAGGGGATTGTAATATCCCTCGGCCCAACCCAAATGTAAATATAATCCAAGTGTATTTAATCTAGTGAGATGTTTAGACATCATTTTTTTAATACACCTTTCATGGCATGGTGTGCGCATATACTGCGCAGTAAAGGGATGTAATGTGCACATTCTGAATACCGCGCACAGTAACTAAGGTGCACACAACCTTAAAGACAACAATGTGCAGTAACAAAGTGCACATGATATTAAGTCCAATGAACCTTTGTGTATATAATATGCGTTATAGGCCGGTGAGCCAGTATTATAAGCCAGAATGCTTATGTCTTGGAATTAGGCCAGCGTGCCTAGATGTTAAGGGCCAATGCGCCTACTTTGTACTTGATTCATGATTAATATAAAATACATCACTGTGTGCAGACTGACCATGATAAAATAGATGGGGGACTGAACTTCACCAGTTAGGGTAAGGGAGGGCCAAAAGTCAAGGAATATTATATTAATATTTCCTAAAACATAAAGTATAGATAACTAGTTTATCCTAAGTTCTAAAGTTGGGGACAAGTGGACAAAAGTAACTTTTGATATGACAAGTGTCAAGTTGGGGACATGTATTCATATCGTGGGGAAACTTAGCCTAGAGGGGGGATTCAGAGAGGGAGACCTTATGAGCGGAAAATAGGGGGAAACCACTGGGGTACCATTTTTGGACAAAGAGTTCACAGTGATTCCAAGAACACACTCAATTATCCAGTCAATTACTCCATGACCATTTTCACTCATACATTTCGTTATCCTTGAGACATCCATTCCACCTTTTCAAAAACTATTTTCTCGTCCCTTTTGGTTGGTGTACCTGGTTAGCTTGGAGTGGGATTGAAGAAGTGGATTGTCAGGCCCGTGAGAAGTTCTTCGGGCAAGAGAATTGTTATGGATTGATTTCCATTGGTGCTAGACTATAGCTACAACACTCTGAGACTTCCAGTCCAGCCTGTTGCTAAAGCCCTGGAAGGCAAGTGGGGCAGTCGAGGGACTGTTGAACAGAGAAGGGGCACACTTCCTTGGGTGGGATAGGCATGTGGGGAATGAGAGGTTGTAGGCTATTAGTTGAGTGAGCACCTAAGAGATAGTCTTTCCTGTTGTCCATGAGCCTTAGCCTAGATAGGAATCCATTACCCTAGGTGGAGTTCATTCCTAGCTCAGGGGTGATTCACTATTGAGAGTGATGAATAGTGTAGTCTATGGCTGGGAGGTTCGTGGATGGTCTGTAAGCAGTTGGTGACAGTGTTTCTAAGATAAGTACCAATTGTATGATAAATGGATATGTTGTTTTGTTATTTACATACCCATGTTATGATTTTATCATATATGTGACTATGTTTCTTGTGTGCTTATGGGTAATTTCCTGTAAATGAGGCATATCGATAATTATTGTTATTTTAATATAAAAGTCGTATGTTACAGAAAGTAATGGTTTGTTTATGTTTAGATGTAAAGCTTCCGCGAGCGTGTTGTATGTATATGTTTTAGTTGCATGCAATCTAAAGAGTAAATTTAGGTGGCATTGCTTAGTTGACTACTGGGTATGCTACTGTATGTTCTGTAGTAAGGGAACGAAATATGTTTTCTAGAGTAGCATGTCCCGGCCTCATGGTTGGGAATGTTAGTGACTAGCGTTAGAGCATGAGTGGTTTCTCTGGAGTGGCGTACCCTGGCCTCAGGTTGGTCAAGGCGTTCGTTACACTATGTCTAGCTTCCAATTGTTCTTGAACGCTAATATCTTGTTCAATTTCTTCCCAAGAACAATTAAGCTCAGCAAGGGTTCTAGCAGTGTCTAAAATGGCATTAAACATGTTCAAAACAATGTTGGTCTGGTCTTGAATAACGGGTTCAATATTGGGCTGCCTTGCAGCAGGAACAATCATTAATAGAAAAACAGTCAAAGAATCAGAATCAGAAAAAAAAATATGTATCGATGAAAATCAAGTATAAAAATTCACCAGAGAGATATCAAAGATCTCCCTAGTACAGTCGCCAAATAAATGTTGAGGAAAAGATATGAATTGATCTTACTCAAGAATTTTCAGACTTTACTTGGCTAAAGAAAAGTATATGGGAATATCACCCTAAGTTTATAGCCAACAAAAATAATATCCTAACTCACAAGTATCAATTATGAGTTCTTAGGCTAGTCTTTTATCAACAAGAAACTTGTTGGAAATTCATTTTTTATGTAATTTTATGAACAAAACAATTGTTGAAATAGATGTAAGAACAAAAGTAAAGACACCAAGATGATAATAAAGACAGTTGAGACATAAATAAATCCTTTATTTCATTCCAATTCACCAAAGAGTCATTTTCTATAAAATCTCATACAACAATCTTGGACCAAAATCAAACTTAGACATCCCCCATGAAACATACAAAAGGATCTCTAACAGAAAACCAAAACTGAACTCTAAAAGCTGGATCAGCTTGCCACATATTGCTGCCCACTTGACTCTGCAAAATAGCCTTTATCAGTCATGAAAATTAATTCATAAATGGACAAGTCTACACAGACTATCAAAGATAGATCAACAACTCTGAAAAAAAAGTGTCTGAAATATTTGTGCAATATACCATATATAAAAAGTATGCAGAACAAAAATGAAATTCTAGAAATGGCAGAATAACAGTAATATAATCTAGCATAATATTCACAATAACACAGAAATGATATAAGAACAACGACATAAATAACACTTTGATTCAGAAAGCAATGTTCATAGGCCTCTTCAAGGGGGCAACCTCCAGTCGAGCAGCACTCTGTTACAATAATCTTCAAGCTAGGGTTTTCATACCCTCAACCCTTATTTATACTAAATATGTCTATCAGGAGAAACATCTAGAGGAAAATCCTTCTAGAATTGGAAGTTTCTATTAGGTCTTCTTACATCTGCTTTATTCTATTTTATTAAAAGGCCTTGTTAATATTGATCTTTATTACATATGAATATATTAATCTACCTATGTGCGAGTTAGGACCCTAACATGTCTGCCCCCTTAAAAATAGCCTTGTCCTCAAGGCTTGAGATGTGGAAACTACTGCAGAATGGTAGCTGGTTCCAAGTGGCATCTGCTAGAGTTGTATCTTTCCACTGGACTAGAACTTCGTTGATGGTTCTCTGATGCAAACGACACTCACGCTGGTCCAAAACTGCTTCTGGATGTAGCCAAATGGATCCTTCTTTAGCTAACTCTGGAAGGTTGGTTTGAATTTTTCATCTAGTTCCAATCACCTTCTTTAAGCATGAAACATGAAAAACAAGATGTAGCTTCTACTGATTGGGTAGAGCTAACTGATAGGAAACTTGTCCCACATGCTTGAGAAATGTATAAGGGCCATAAAATTTGGGCACTAGCTTCTGACAATGCTCGACCTTGATGGAAGTTTTCTTGTATGGTTGCAGTCGCAAAAACACCTGATCCCCTTTTGCAAATTGACGTTCAGAGTGACCTTGATCTGCTTGTTGCTTCATGTGATTTTGTGCCATGACCAAGTTCTCTTTAAGGGTATGAATATTATCCTCTCGAACTATAAGTGTTTGGTCAACCGCCTAGACCTTCGAGGTACCCAGTAAGTATGAGATAACTGAAGGTGGATTCTGTCCATATACCGCTTCAAAAGGAGTCATGTGTGTAGATGTATGATAGGAAGTGTTGTACCACCATTCAGATAGGGGTAACCATTGATCCCACTAATGTTGCTTCTCGGAGGTAAAACACCTCAGATATGTTTCCAAGCACTTGTTGACAACTTTGGTTTGACCATCAGTCTGGGGATGATAAGTTGTGCTGAGATGCGATTGGGTGCCCTGTAGCTTAAACAGTTCTTGCCAAAAATTGCTTATGAAAGTTGGGTCACGATCAGAAACAATAAAGTGTGGCATGCCATGAAGCTTGAAGACCTGGTCCATGCAATAAATGGGTGTTGAAGAGCACATAAATGAGCATACTTTGAAAGGCTATCCACAACCACCATTATGACTGATTTATTCCCCAATTTGGGTAAGCCGGTAATAAATTCCATAGAGATATCCTTCCAAATAGTAGGTGGAATCGGAAGCGGTTGTAGTGTGCCCGGAGATTCGACTGTTTCTCCTCTGTTGCATTGACACACCTCACATTCAACAACAAAATTACGGATTTCCTATTTCATACCATCCCAAAAAAAGGAATGTTTGACCCTGTCATAGGTTTTGGTGAACCCTGAGTGCCCCGCTGTGGGTGTAGCATGAAGCTCAGAAAGTACCGTGGATTTAAGCTTTGATTGTTTACTTAAATAAAAATGGCCTCTATATTGAAGCTCATCCCAGAGACAAGAGTACCCTGGGGGAGCCAAAACATTGGTCTGCAATTGTTGGATCAGATGTGAACTTTTGGGATCTTGTAGCTTGCTTGTTGGACAGTTGCTTGCTGGTGAAGGCCAAAGGCCAACCCTCTTGCATAAGGATAGTGCCTATTCCTTTCCCTAATGCATCACATTCCAACACATAGGTATTTTTGAAATCAGGAAGGGCCAGAACCAGAGTGGTACATATGGTCGTCTTCAAGGTTTGAAAAGCTTGAGCAGTGGATGGAGTCCAAGCGAAAGAGTTCTTTTTTAGGAGAGCAGTGAGAGGTGCTGCAATATTTCCGTAGTTCTTAACAAAATTGTGATAATACCCTATTAAGCCCAAAAATCCATGCAATATTTTGAGATCCTTTGGGTGCGGCTAGTCTTGCATAGCTTCAATCTTTTTTAGATCCACCCTGACGCCATCCTTGCCAACCAGATGACCCAAGTATTCTACTTCTGAGGCACCAAAAGCACATTTAGACTGCTTCATGAAAAGTTGGTGCTGAGAGAGGAGATGGACGACTTGATCCACATGAGTAAGAGGGTTTGTCCAAGTTTTTATATAGATGAGGATATCATCAAAGAAAACTAAGACAAAATGACGGAGAAAGGGACGGAAGACATGGTTCATCAGGCTTTGGAAGGTGGAGGAGGCATTACATAAGCCAAAGGGCATGACCAAAAACTCATAGTGGCCCTCATGAGTTCAAAAGGCCGTCTTGGGAATGTCTGTCTCTTTCATACGTATCTGGTGATAGCCCGAGCGAAGATCAAGTTTAGTAAAGAATTGGGCACCACTCAAATCATCTAGGAGGTCATCAATGACAGGAATGGGGAATTTTTCTTTAATGGTCAGTTTGTTGAGGGCACGAAAGTGAGGACACATTCTCCAAGAACCTTCTTTCTTCAGGACCATGACTATATGAGAAGAGTAAGGGTTCGTACTAGGGCAGATAACGCCTGCATGAAGGAGTTCCTGGACCATTTTCTCAATTTTATTTTTTTGTGAAAAGGGGTGGTGATATGGACGGATATTGGGAGGAAGGCTTCTGGGTACAAGGGGAATGGAATGATCATGAACACCATGGGAAGGAGGGAGTCCTTGGGGAGTGTAAAATACCATTTGATGTTTATAAAGGAGGGCTTGGAGGTCTTGCGGCACTGGGCGTGTCTCTGTTGCTTGTATGGCATGGAGTTGGGCAATGACACCAGAATGACCTTTCTTGAGCATCTTTTCCATGCAATGGGAACTAATGACCTCAGGTGAACCAACATTGATGCCTTGGAATTTGTATTGGTGGCCTTCCTGGTCGAATTGCATGGTTAATGCCTTAAAATCCATGAGGATGGGACCCAAAGTTCTTAGCCAGTCTACACCCAACACAATGTCACAGCCACCCATGTCGATAGAAAACATATGGGATTTTAGGTGGTAGTTACTGATTTGGAGATGCACATTTTCACAGCGCCCTCCACATTTCATGGAACCACCATTGGCAATCATGATTTGGAAATTGTTGACAACATGGATGTAGCAATGATTTTCTTGGGCAATGTGGTTATGAATAAAATTATGGGTGCTTCCACTATCAACCAGAATGATGACCTTCTGATGCTTGATGTAATTGATTTGCTTGAGGGTTTGGGAAGCGGAGTAGCCAATGAGAGCATTGAGGGAAATGGCGAGTTCGATGTCGGGAGGGTTTGAGGGAGGGGTTATGTTAGTGATTTCAGGTGACTAAGACACAAGAGGAGATTCAACATCCTCTTATGAAATATCCTCAAAGACGGCCATAAAAAGATTTTGTTCCTTACACTTGTGGCCTGGGAAATATTTGTCATCACAATTATAACAAAGGCCTTTGAGTTGGTGTTCATCCATTTCAGCCCTGGTCAATTTTTGGATCTTTAATGGGGTGGAGGGAATAGTGGGAGTGACGGGTTTAGGGCGAGGGATAAAGGAGGGTTTTCTATTTTGAGAGGATACAACCTATTGTGCTTCTTTATCCCTTTTAGTAGCCTCCACCCAGCGTGGGGATCGAGCCATGAGGACATGGGCCCTAATCTCCTCCTTGAGGCCACTGATAAAACACTCTCGAAAGAAACAATCAGTCATGCCTTCTGTTCGAAAAGTCAGGTGCTCAAAGGAAACTATGAAGTCTTATACTATGTCTGATTGTTTCAACTTTGTCAAACGGCCCAAATGGTTGGTGTCTGTGTCAAAGCGTTCATAAATCTCAGTCACAAATTGGGTCCAAGCAATATACCCTTGACGGGAAGTTTTTCTCCATTGCCAATGTTCTTGATCTATATGGAGAACACCATACCGGAGTTTGGCCAAGTCATCTATAATGTTGTATAAAGATAAATAATGTTCCATTTGGGTTACCCAACCAATGGGGTCCAAGCCATCAAATTTGGTCACATCCACCCATGGAAGGCATAGGTCACATTGAAAGTGATGGGATTGAAAGGTATGGGAATGGGAGGAATTTTCACCTTCAGTATTTGGAGGTGCTTCAAAGAAATGGTCATTAGTAGGGATCTTCAGTTTGGTGCAGAGTGATGCAAAGACAAATTCAAGATGGGTGGTCAGTTCTTGTTTGACTTCCTCCATTGAGGACTGCATGGTTGTATTTATGGTAGCATTGATGGATGAATCGATGGAGGTAACCGTATCACTGATTTGTTTCACTTCTTTTTGGGTTTCGAGGAAACCAGATTGCAAGGTGTTGAAGTGAGTTTCCAGGTCTTGGCTACGGGAATGGGCCACGAGGATGGGTGAACTGAAAAGGGGCAGGCGGGGTCAAAAATTTTGCTGAAAAATGATATGGATGAATGTGATGAGGGAGAAGAGAGGAATCCAATGGAATATTGCACTGATGAAATCCCCAAATGCTTAATCAGAAAGAAAGGTGTATTTACTTGCCAACCCAAACACAATTGCGCGGAAATAGATCTTGTCTATTTTAATCTGTTTATGTTTCTATCCCAAAAAGGTTAGGTATTCAGGGGTTCTACAGAAAAGGGTTTTCCCTGTGCTCTATAGCTCTCTGATATATGTGGAAGGTCCAATAGTAGTACTCGACCCAATATCTCAGGGCACTAACTAAGGAAGATAGACCATAACCTTATCCGTACTACCCAACTACCCAGGTACTAGAGAGTATCTTCCCGAGTGTTGTTATTGGTGACAATATAGCAGTCCGGGGGGCGATAGGTTTATCTAAATAGGGCTTCAGGAAATCTAGGCCGATTTGTACACAGGTGTTGTCTGATGCGCTACCACTCGAAGGGGTACCAATAGGGGTTACAAGGGTGGCCAACAGATGTGCGCTTAAGAACCACTTGTATTTCCTGCATGTATGAATCCCTCAACCATGGATTTATGCATGTAATGATATATATTTGTGGATTAAAGACGTCAGAATACGTCTCTACCCTGAAAAAAAATTCCCACAATTTCTGCCAAGGAAAGTGCTCTGATACCACTTGCAATATACCAGATATAAAAAGTATGTAGAACAGAAATGAAATGCTAGAAATGGTAGAATAAAATCAATATAATCCAACATAATCTTCACAATAACACAGAAATGATATAAGAACAACAACAAAAATAACACTTTGATTCAGAAAGCAATGTTCACATGCCTCTTCGAGGGGGAAACCTCCAGTCGAGCAATGCTCTGTTACAGTAATCTTCAAGCTAGGGTTTTCATACCCTCGACCCTTATTTATAATAAATATGTCTATCATGAGAAACATTTAGAGGAAGATCCTTATAGAAGTAGAATCTTCTATTAGGTCTTCTTACATCCGCTTTATTCTATTTTATTGAAAGGCCTTATTAATATTGACCTTTATTACATCCGAATATATTGATCTACCTATGTGCAGGTTAGGACCCTAACAATTTGATTCAGGCATGAATATTGTTGTGTACAATAAGACCCTGCTATCACAAAAGAGAATTAAGTTGTGATGAACATATGAATGAATAAAAACTGAACTATCTCAACATAAACTCAAAGAGAACCTTAGCATGTTTCTGATTCTATCTCCTCCCTTTGTTCCCCCCTTTCCTTTTTCTTTTAACAAATTAGAATTGGTTGAAGTAGTTGAAGAATGCATTAGTTAAGCTAACTAAAGACTCAACTAACTTTAGTTAGGGGGGAAAAGTAATAATCATAATAGGCTCATAAATAAATAATAACTAGTAGGTGGGACCCCTTGTGACTCCCTCTAGTTCATAACAATCATAACATAACCATTAGTTAAGCAAACACACCTCCTTTTGACTCCCCTCAACATGTTTACTTTTTGGCTCATGAAAATTTGAAAATATTTCAAAATAATACTCATATATCCAAAATAAAACATGTTGTCCAAAATCCATGAAGTCAACTGTCATAAATCAATAGATAACATAAAATTCAAAAGACATATTTCCCAGTCTGTGATGCAACCCTTCCTTGGTTTCTGTTGTCACCTCTTGATTTTTTTGAATTTGTCTTAGGCTAGGCAAAGCCTTTAGGCTTTATCTCATTTATCATGTGGGAACAATCGTCCCTCAAATGCATCTATGAAAACATGTATTTGTTAGAGTTAATGGACGGTGAAGAAGGGGAAACAATGGCTTTTCCTTTATCAAATGCATGGTGGGATTTAGTCTTCAATATCTTGCTAGCATGGGAGGATTGCACTGGCACGTGGTTAGGGGAATCTTAGACAATGGGTTTCAAATGTGGAGGAGCAGGCAAGGTCAAGTTCGTCCAGCCATGATGTTGGGAGACTGTCGGGTGGACAATCTCCTGCCATCCATAATTTTCAGGGACCTCGGGTTGTAAGGAGACACGAGGAGGTACATGGATACCAGAGGCTTGTGGGGCTTGGAAAGGAGGCCTTTCAGGCCTAGGTTGGACTATTCCCTGCTCAATCTAGTTAAAGAATCTGACATGAAACAATTGGACAAGATCTTCTGAATCAACATCAAAATAAATGGAGAACCTGGGCCTTCTTGGGCCTCCATTCTAGCTACCTCTACCTCTGTTTCCCTAGCCATGGCTTCCCTGAATGAAAAAAATCATCTCGCATGTGTAATTGATTAGAAAATAGTCTTTTAAATAACCATGCATGAAAACTCTTAAAATTATGAAATAGATTTGGCTCAGAATGTATCAAGCTCATGCAATCCAATCCATACAAATTGTTTTAATGTTAATCAATGAGAAGGGGGGTGAAAAAGGGTTCAGGGTTACATGAGGGGTTTGTAATTAGTGAAAAAAATGATATAATGAAAGGGAAGAAGAAATGGTCACTACTCAATGAAAACAACAATCAACTATAAAACAAGCAAATAAAACATCATTGCAATCCACCCAAAACATTGCCACTTTCATCTATCTCAACACAGAAATTCCCTTGGCTGTAATCAATTTCAGAAGAGGGGGTGAAATAAGGATATGGCATATGTGAAGGGTTTGTAATTAGTAGAAAGTGAGATCATGGAAGGGGAAGAAAACGATTATTGTTCATGAAATTAATCAAGCAATCCATAAAATATTTTGCAGTAAGGCTAGATGTACCATCTAATTGACAATCATTTGACTAAATAACAATTGATGCACATTTAACTAGTTTATTGTTCATTAATCAAAACTTTAACACAGTGCTATTGCAAAACAATAATTTTTCGATATGATTTGTAAGAGGCATTGTCCCCACAATCTGCATTTTATAACAATTTATGAAAAACCCCCATTTCCAATCTGTTACTATCAAAATCAACCACTGTCTAGGCATTTCTTCAATCCCCAACTATACTCCATAGTCATGTTTTCAAAATAACAACGAATTCACTATTGCTGCAATAGAGCCCATAAAAAATGCAATGATATTCCTTCTCATATATATGTAGTAAAAGATCAAATTTATATGCCTGAAAATGACAACTTATTATACAACCAACAACCATCAATTAGACACAAGATATGAAGGAGTAATTTTCCCAGGAAATGTAGTTCTGCCCTTGTAAACAAACAATCCAATGTGACTTAAAAGCTGAGACACCTCCCCAACATGATTTTCATCAACAGTGGCCAATTGCAATAAATAACACGCTTAAAAATCAGTGGGTATCACTGAGTATGAAAACAAGTCATCCATACTACACACAATGTGCAACTCACAAAATCCCACAGTCTAACATTTCCAATAATCACACAGCAAATATACGATCATGATATAACTCATTATATCGTGTTGAGCTATTGATTTAGTCACTTGGGATTGACCAGGTTGTGCATACTCATGCTTATTCAACTAACAAACCAAAAGATGCAATAGATATATCCAGTCCAATAATCATTTGTCCCCAAAGAAGACCATAGTTACCCTGCACAATAATTTACTTTGCAAAACATCATTCATAGAATGTGACATGTGTGAACAACACCCAACATTTGTAGCCAATTCCAACCATCATTCAAAACTCCATAAGTGAAATTACTAGTGACTGCATATTAATCAACAATTTTCCACTATGGGAGAAAATAAATCAACTGAACAAATTGTAGTAGCTATGCGTACCCGCACATCAAATTGAATCGGGACAGAGGATCTTCCAATACTGAGTATTAATAAAAGGAGAGTGGTTATGTTTTGTAAAATTCCAATTGGCAATGAAGGGTTTATCCTTATTATCACAGAAACAGTAACTGAGTGCCAAACTATCACGACTGTTACTTGACCAACTGGATGGATCTGTACTCAAAATGGTCGACGATATGAGACCATCCAGAACACAAGTGGTAAACCCTACAGGCCAGGCTTGTGCTCCATGTCACCCTCAAACTTGTAGATTTAATGATTCTCACTGTGACTAATATAGGATAGCCAGAGCCAACTTATTTTAATGGTGACAAACCTTGATACTAGTAGTGCATGCACAGAAGGAACCGTGATTTATTCACAGATATATGTCAAGTCTGAGATAGTAGGGTTATCACAGAGAAGTGAGGCCCCAACCGATTGATAGAGAAGCTAAATGCACACAGGGAGAAACCCTTGTGGTTATTAAAGAAACCCTAGGACTGAGGTGATGATAAGGCCGAGCAAGAACAGGAGAGCCATTCCGTGGATTTTGGTGAGGAAATAGATCAATTCTCAATTAAACAAAAAGTAGTGATGAAGAATGATTTCAAACATTAAACACAAAAAACACCAGAAACTAGACAAGTGATGTGCATGCGTGGGGACAACCGACCAAGCAACCCAACAACCAAAATAACTCCAACTAAGCCAATAGCAACATAGATCTATGATTATGAAGACTGATAACTTCTACAAAATAAAAAAATTGCAGAAAGAACCATCCATTTCCAAAATTTCACATAGTTGCAACACTCAGGACAAACAAAAACCCATACATATGAGCCAACAATCATTTCATAACCAAAGTGAAGTTAAGAATGGCTAAAAAAAACACATACATGTTAATCGAAATCCCTAAGACGAGAGGTGGCCGAGTATTTTCACCCTGCTCTAATTCCGGAGCATGAACACAACAACAAGATCAAACAATAGTCTGATTAGCGTGTTGGCCAATGGGAAGGGTAAAGGTGATGTGCAGTAAATGCATGTCTCCTCCACCCATACCTCATTAACTCAAACAGTACATGCCAACAATTCTCCATTAACACCATTAATCAACATGTATCGAGATTATCACCATATTAAAACCCCATAGCATGAATTACACCATAACATAATTCAAATGTCATATAATTAAGCCATTTCATAACCAATAGCACAATTAACTTGACAATTGTGTCCTCAACACTAAAACTATCAAAGGTATCATATGTAAATTGGCTAGATAATTCCATTTCTCATTGCATGACCATTTACAATAACACTTTTCAAGTGCATATAAAAATGTAATTCACACAATTTCATAGCCATTTTCTCGTTAGCTAGGGTTCAACAACAATCAACAAGTACTTTCATGCATGTGGTATAGTATTTTTCCTTCCTCTAATTGCCTTTCATATAAATTCACTAACATGTTTTTTGTGTAGGTACGAGAAGAATAAATACCATAAATGAATAGCAAGTTGCAGTAACATGAAGGAACAACATCTCAAAGCTCAGCTCATACCAACGAAAACAATATCTAATCAACCATGTAAACCTTTGTAGCACATCATCAAAACATCGAAAATGAATAGATATGATCTTCAAGTTCAAGGGGGTCCCACCTACTAGTATTATTTAGTCTTATATAATAATAGGATTTAGCAATACTTTGCGGTGAAACTATGTTGACGTTTTCAATCGTCAACAACATGTTTTCCTTTGTCTTCCTTGGGTGCATCCCATTTGAGCACTAGATCACCCAACTGAAAAATATTCCTTGCTTACCTTCTTGTCAAAGGCTCGTTTTATCTTCTACTAATGGTCCCGAGCTTTATCAAGTAGTTTCTCCTTGGCCTGATGTACTTCTACCAATTGGTGTATCCTCCTCACCATATCATTAGGTTCTCCTTGGTAGTCCTGGAGGAATTTTTCCATAGGCAAGGAAAGATGAGTATGAAATATAGCCTCAACCCCATATACAAGCCGAAAAGGGGAAACACCAAGTGACCTCTTTGTTGTAACACTTTCAACCCATAATGAAAATTTTGTCTTTGAATCCCATGCTTTCTTGTTGCCTTCTAACAATTTCTTGATGATATTTATGAGGCTCTTGTTAGATGATTCTTCCAAACCATTTCCTTGGGGGTAGTAAGGAGTATAATGGATTAATGTAATCCCATATTGTTCACAGAACTTGATCAATGGTTCATCTTTGAAGGAGGTAGAATTGTCAGTAACAATCCTTCTTGGATAACCAAATTTGGACATGATATCTTCAAGGAAGCTAATGATTACCTTATGGGAGGCACTCCTTGTAGGAATGGCCTCTATCCACTTGGTGAAATAATATGTGGGTAATAGCCAAATAAATTTAAACATCAATTTATTTCATAAACTAAGACAGTAACTTCATAACAAAACAATAATCTTCATAATAGTAACTTCAATAACTTAAATTTAACAACGAATAATAATTTTTTATAACAGATTAAAAATAATGCATAATTTAAAATACCTGGGTCTGATGCTAACCCTCTGCCTGTTTTCTTGCCTTGTTGACCACTATTGCACTGTGTAAACGCTGCCCAAAACCTTGTTCCACCCTGCCAACTAGGTCAACTTCCTAGCTCAAGGATATCATATGGATATCCTGGCCCCCGTGCCCAAAAACTCCAGCAAATCGGTGCCCCTGAACTAATCCTCCAAACTCCAGAACTCACTTCTCTCTGCCAATCCAAGAGAGCCCCCCCTCAAAATCTCCCGTCAAAAAAAATGATAATCCTCGTAAACCTTCTTTCCCTCCATATTCCTCCTTCACCGACTTATGCATTTTCTTCCTTACCTACCCCTCGTTAATGCCCCTTATCCTTTCCTTTAATATTTTATCCTCTCATGATTAATATGTTATCCCTTTCCGTGTATGTAACCTTTTAATTTAAATAATATAACTTATTAATCTATTAAATTTAATACTCATGTTATTAAATGTAATAGGTAGTTAATTAATTAATTAATTAATCAAAATTATAACCTTTAATTAATTAATAACTACTTAATTAATATCATTAGATCAATATTTGTTTAATTAATACCTTGTTAAGACAATTAATCCCCTAAATAAATTTTTACTTAATAAACCTTAAACATTTATTCAACTAGGGTTGTTACATACACCCACCCTTCAGGAAACTTCGTCCTGAAGTTAAGGTATCTTATGGTACAAGGAAAAGAATCATGGTTCACACATTCATAATAATTAACTGACATTATCAATAAGTAAGTCAAGAAAACTCATACATACTAGTGTATATGTACAAGAAATGCATGTGTAGCTAGTACATACAATTCTCGTGCATGTACTAATAATCAAACTGTC
>JZKD02S0146327.1:107369-135854 GCA_000966675.3 Picea glauca
CACTAGCGTATTAATACCTTTAAATAAATTATAAAACCAAAATTTAATCAAATAAAAAAAAATGAAAATTTAATTATTCAAAAGGAGTATTAATACTTTTAAATAAACTATTAAACTAAACATTAATATAAACAAATATATAATGGCGAGAGTTTAATATGCTTAATACTTAATGAGAAATGAGGCATTATCTGGCAGCCTTTAAGGTCAGGCTTCTAGCATGAGTCCCACGTGCCCAGCCTCCGGCTCTCAGTACCAAACACTTGTCTCTTTGAACTCTACACATCCTTTCTCTGTCGCCTCTCGCCTCTTTCCTCAGCTCTTGGCGCTGGTGTTGGTCTGGTTGTGGCTTTGTGCATGGCGGTGGCTAGTGTTTCTCATGGTTTTTGTGAGTATTTTCATGCTCGGAATAGGTAATTTCATGTCCGTTTAAGTGCCAGTCCTAGCAATTGAAACAACTGCATCCAAATCATTAGACTAATTAATGGCAGCCCTTTTCTTGCAGTAGTAGTTTGATTGCTGCATCCGTTTGCTTACTGGGAATGTGAGTCTATTTTCTGTGGGCTTTGGCATATGGATGGAGAACTTGTTTTAACACATTATCCATTCACATGAGAGGGGAAGTAGCAATGGAGGCCGCATCACTTTCTGCAGACATGGTGATCCGTGGCACTATTTTGGTAAGAACTCCTGAGTCTTTCATATTCATGTAAACGAGAGTGCATGGAGATACTCATTTGAGCCCCTTTTTCTTCAGATATTTTTTTTTCTCCGTCTCTTGTTTTACGGTTCTCTTCAAACTTCTCAAGATATATTTCCGGAAAATTTGTTGTTCATTTCCATTTTGTTTTTCTGGAGACTCGTTTTTATTTTGGTGAATCGAATATCATTGCGGTGATGGGATTTCACATACACAGAAATATAGATCTTATATTTGTTTCCAGTTTGAGGCCATTTATATTGGAATTTTACTATAATTATGTTTGACAAACTGTTGAATGATTTACCTGACATAATAACAACCATAGGAAATCCATTTATCATGTAAGATACAGTAAAAATAATAAAACTAATAAAGAATAGAAACAGACACATGACACATGTCAATATTCACAACTGCAAGTGTAGCCGTGCACTCAGACATCTAGAATAAATAACAAAATCCTCAGCTCTGTGGACTTATTCTATTTTAACCAGGGTTTTTGTCAAGGCTCATTCTGCTCTTCCTCCTGCAAAGGAGAGTTTCGGCAATGGTTACTGAAGATATTTCTAAAAATTTCAAGTTTCTCGTTTCATATCCATATTCTTTGTTGCCAGAGAAGACGATGCTCAGAATAAGGGATAAGGCTTCTCTTCAATTGGGACAGGCACAACCGTATCCTCACTCATTGTGTGTTTCTTTCTTGAGAATTATGAATCTAAATTTGTCTCTCCATTCTAATATTTTATTAGAGAATCATGAATTTCAATTTGTTCCTCTCCATCCAGTTTTTCAACAATTCAGCAATTGTACAACAACTGTACAACTTACTTATTCGATATTGACCATCTTTGGTATTTTGACACTGGCCTTGGAAATAGTATTTTGACAAGGTTAGTACATCATGTCTTATTTCAAGACTGAGATGAAAATTCTTCATTTCTATTTTATGAATTTATCCAACCCAATGAGATAAAACTGCTAACAAAATGATATCTAAAAACACAATTTATATAATAGATATAATTTGAATTCCATAGTCATACTTTGAATAGCTCATATCTAATTGATATTGCCAGATATCGATCCTTTCCATCCTTCAATTTCAAAGGCCGGTCTAGGCGTTTGATACGGGCACTCCAATCTAAAACCATTTCTTCAAAGCAAGTAATTCCCATTCAATTTGTGAAGCGAAACTTTAACAGTTGAGGGATGGGCTCTATTTTTCCAGAAATCGGACCAGGAAACTCCCTTCTCTCATTTTGCTCTCTTTTCCATTGCCATTCCCTTTCATAATATTCACTGTGATGGTATTTGGTTTCATTTTTTTTTTTTATTCCCCGAAACCATCTAGCCTTGTGTCGTGTTCCATTTCATGTTTCCCATTTTTTTTTGGTAAAAAAAAGCTGGGATTAGGTAGGCGATTTCTGTTTCGTTATTCAAACATGGTTAGTATAGATCTCGATTTGGAAAGAATTGGGTTTGAAGCACACCCCCTTTACCTATTCTCTGTTCATGTTCTAGTGCAAGCATGCATCAGCAGGTTAGATCTCTCTATTTAGTCGTTGCAACTGTCTGTCCCATGCGAATCTTTTTGTTGATAGAACTTAGTCTTACTTTTGCATGTGTGGAAAAAGGTATGTTATACCTCTATCCTATATGCACAAAACATGCATTGTGGAAATAACACACACCAAAAGTTCTTAAGGGGAATTCATCAACAAAGCATGGAGATGAATCGCTAAACATAAAAGACTTTGTGAAGATGGCCCAAGTTGTGGCTTTATATTTATAATTGTGACACAAAACTTGTTGTTCAAATCTAAGAGTAACATAAAAGTGATTACCTTTTTTTCTTACTCTATGTATATGGAGATGCCAATGTGAATCCTCTTTTGGTTCGGGGCAGTCAAAAAATCTGTCTTTTTTTTCGTTTGGAGCAGTTTCTATTAATTCATCTTTGGTTTGGGTTTGTTAGAAGCTCTGCAAAATTTTCTGTATTTGGAGCAGTTGCTGCGAATCCTCAAATGTTTTGTTGGAATTATACTATCGATTATTTTTTTTATTTTTTTTAAGCCTTTGTACAATAGCTGAAAAATGGCAAGACATGTTGCAAGCGTGAAGTTCATTTCTTAGAATCTAAGCTTTCGCAGCTAGACATATTTTCATTGGTATTTTTGTGTAACAGCCCTAGTTGCTTGTTTTACTTTAGTAAATTTGTTTTTACATTTTCAATATGTATTTCATTTATATATATTTAGATTTGTTTATAAATAATCAAAATAATAATACATTTGGTTTGCAGGTTAGGCATAGCTGGAGTTAGAGCTTGGAGTTTTGGGAACTTGGCCCATAGGCCCAGATTTCAAACTAAGACGCTCTGATACCATTTGTAATAGCCAAATCAATTTAAACATCAATTTATTTATAAACTAAGACAGTAACTTCATAACAGAATAATAATCTTCATAATAGTAACTTCAGCAACTTAAATTTAACAACGAATAATAATTTTTTATAACAGATTAAAAACAATGCATAATTTTAAATACCCGGGTCTGATGTTAACCCTCTGCCTGTTCGCTTGCCTTGTTGACCACTGTTGCACTGTGTAAACGCTGCCCAAAACCTTGTTCCACCCTGCCAACTAGGTCAACTTCCTAGCTCCAGGATATCATATGGATATCCTGGCCCTCGTGCCCAAAACCTCCAACAAATCAGTGCCCCTGAACTAATCCTCCAAACTCCAGAACTCACTCCTCTTTGCCAATCCAAGAGAGCCCCCCTCAAAATATCCCGTAAAAAAAAATGATAATCCTTGTAAACCTCCATTCCCTCCATATTCCTCCTTCACCGACTTATGCATTTTCTTCCTTACCTACCCCTCGTTAATGCCCCTTATCCTTTCCTTTAATATGTTATCCTCTCATCATTAATATGTTATCTATTTCCGTGTATGTAACCTTTTAATTTAAATAATATAACTTATTAATCTATTAAATTTAATACTCATGTTATTAAATGTAATAGGTAGTTAATTAATTAATTAATTAATCAAAATTATAACCTTTAATTAATTAATAACTACTTAATTAATATCATTAGATCAATCTTTGTTTAATTAATACCTTGTTAAGACAATTAATCCCCTAAATAATTTTTTACTTAATAAACCTTAAACATTTATTCAACTAGGGTTGTTACGATGTGGCAGTCAAAATCCACCTGTGTTGACCACTTGAGGCTGGGTGGATTTATCCAATGAAGTCAAGAACCCACTGTTGAAAAGGTCCATAAACCACCACAGGTTTCAAAGGAAAATATTTGAGCAGCTTCTTTCCAGAAAAATTTTGGCATTTGAAAAAAGATCTAATCTTTTTACAAACATCAGTAAAAAGACTAGGCCATAAATACCCATCTCTGATGATATTATAAGCTGTGGTCCTCCAAAAATGATGGCCCCCACATAAGTTGTAATGGAAGTCATTTATGGCCCTTTGAGCTTCCTGTGGATCTAAACATATCAAAAGAAATCCAAAGGATCTTTCCAATACAAAAACTAATCAATGAGACAATATTTGATTTCTTTGAGTTTCAAATCTCTCACCTTGTTCTTGTCCAATCCATCAGGAGGCCACAACTTCTACAGAAAATGTAGGATGTATTTATACCAAGTGCATTTTTCCAAGCTGGGACTGACATGAGAGATTTTATCAACAAACTTAGCTTGTTGATTTTTTGAGTTTATGTTCATGAAATTAACCCCCAAGGCTTTGAAATTTGATTAAGCCAACAACCTGGCTAAACCTTGACCTTTCACCAATTTAGTGGGCTTTATTTCAAGGTCAAATTCCATAATTTTAGCAATCCACTTGCTCCTCTTCCCATCTATGTCAGGATGGATAACTATATCTTTCATTGAGGTTAAAGGGACATATGCAACAATCTTTGAATGTAGAACATATACTCTGAAATCCTTGAGTTCTTTGACCAATGCATAAGCCTGCTTTTCCATGATACCATATCTCATTTTTGTATCCCTCAATGCTCTGCTAAAAAAGTAAATAGGCTTCTCTAACCCCTCTATATTTTTTTATAACAAAACAACAACCAATGTGTCAAATGAGGAAAAGGAAAATATCACAAATTCCTTAGAATAGTTAGGGATGATGAGCACATGTGCTTCAGTCAAATTCTTTTTTATTTGGTCAAAATAATCTCTAGAATCAATAGTCCATTTCACCTCATTTCCCTTTCTAAGCATGGTTGTAATGTACTTCACTAATTTAGCAAGTTAGAGATGAACCTTCTTAGAAAATTGATCTTACCCAAGAAATATTGGACCTCTTTCTTAGATCTGGGAAGAGATAAGGTATGGATGGACTCTACTCTACTTGGATCAATTCTTACCCCTTCTATTGACACAACGTGCCCCAATAATTTACCTTCATTCATAAAAAAACAAGATTTCTTAGGATTGAGAGAGAGACCAAAGCTTCTGCACTTCAGGAAGACCTTCTTCAAATGATGACAATTCTCTTGGTCAGATTTTGAGAACTATGTAATGTCATCCAGATAGATGACTACAAATTTGTCTTTCTCCCAAATAAAGGAAATGTTCATCGCTTGCTGAAAGGTTGCTCCTGCATTCAGCAACCCAAAGGGAATTTTATCATACTTGAATGTTCCCAAATGAGTAGTGAAGGTTGTATTCTCTCTATCTCCAGGAAGGACAAAGATCTGATTGTATCCAGAGAAGCCATCAATCATAGACATCTTAGATGAACCAGTCACTCTCTGCAAAATGTGATCCATCTTTGGCAAGGGGTAGTTATCTTTTTTGGAGCTTCTGTTCAAATTCCTGAAATCAACACACAACCTGATTTCCCCATTTTTCTTCCTCACAGGAACCAAGTTAGCCACCCATTCTAAATATCTCAAAATAATGATGATATGGGCATTCAATAGATTTTTCACTTCTTTTCCATAACTAACAACAACATGGGATTTATTTGTTTGAGATTTTTCTTAAAAGGATTGGTCTCCTCTTTCAAAGGGATCTTATGCTCAATGATGTATGTTTCATATATTCTTAAATATTCGCATTTCTAGGCAAATACATCAGAAAAATATTTTAAAAGCTTGACATATTCATCCCTTTGTTCCTTTGAGAAATTGCTAGACAACTTAACATACTTTGGATCCTCCTCTGTACCTAAATTTCATTCAGTCACCTCATCATTTTCAGTTGAACCTTTAATCTTTAATACAACATCATTTCTATCAAACAACCTCTCCAAAGGGACAAGTCCTTTTGGAATATTTTTACTGGATAACTAAACAATATGATTGTCAAAAAATTTATTCAGAAAAATATCAACATGGGGGCTTTCTTCAATATCTTGATCTTGGTCAATATGTTTGGCAAAAAACTCATCCATAGTCTCAAGAAATCTTTTTACCTCAATATCATCCTAAAAAACCTTCCGATGTTTGACATTGTCAGGTATAGAGGGTCTATACATCACTTCCACATCATACTTGAGTTTATGGGGAAAAGGAATTATGAAATTAGTTGTTGAAACATCCAAGGAATGTGATATAGTGTTCTCCTCTCTTGGAATAAATGAGATATTAAAATCCAAGAAGAAACTATCAACAAGATCCAAGTCTTCATTTCTGTAGGTCCTCAACCTGGGGTGTTTATCTTGATACAAATTTTTGACTACATGAACAATTAACTCAACATCTCCAAACATTTATGTCTCTTCAATATTCATGTCTTTAGCAGCCATCAAACCCAAAACAAGAGCCTCATATTCTGCCACATTGTTTGTTGTTTCAAATTTAGGCTTTTAAGACAGATATATGATATCTTCGGTAGGATAAGTAAAGACTACCCCAACACCAGCACCCTCCTTAGAAGAGGCCCCATCAAAACAAATCTTCCAAACAGAGGCATTAGGAGGAGGATATTCAAAATAGGTGATGGATTGATTTTGGATTTCAATAGGTGGTTGAGGATCATCAGTGATTTGCAACATACTGAATCCTAAATCAGTATCAAGTGAAACAATACGGTGGTTGGTAGGATTTGATTCATCACTGATGATGTAGGTTGATGCAGGAGCATCCACAACACACCAAGCGAACCAGCGCGTGGAGCAGGAAAGACAGTTGGACAGCGCCAACACCAAATTTTGAAACACCTTGATGTGGTTGCGCCAAGCATTAAAGAGTTAATGTAATGAAGCGCACTTGTATTGTATTATAGATAGGAAGGCATTTATTAGATTTAATGTTGTTAGATAGGAATTTATGGTAGAATTGATAGTTGTAGATTTCGAGAGGGAAAATGAAATATAGGCACCCTCCTTTGTACATTGTAACATTATTCTGGATTATCATAGAGAGCAAGCAGAGCAGAGCAGAGAACTGGGAAGAACACATATGTACGGATTGAATTAATAGAAGGAAGTCTTTGATTCACTCTCAGGGTTTGTGTTGTGTCTCTGTGTTGATATTATGCTCATGTATGTTTTTGCTTTCTGTCATGGGTTTTCTTTGATATGCTGCGTGTGAGATTTCATAGTTGATTCGAAGTCTGTGAGAAAGAGGAGAATGAGTTTCAATTGTTTCTCTGTTTGAGCTAGGAGATTCCTGCATAGAGTGCAGTCGAATTCATCCACATAGACTGCGTTGATGAGGCTCAATAGTTAAACTCTCATTTCTCACTCACCCAGAAATTGAATTGGGTTATTAGATCCGTGCAGGGGAAGTGCAGGCAGAACCGGAAGTCTCAGCAGGAAGTCTGAGCAAAGGAAGGCAGGGATTCCTATGGCTTTGGGCGCATAGAATTACGAAGTATTCAACACTTCGAGAGTTGTTGAAGTCAAGCACGAAGAGCACGTATAAAATTATCTGAAGGAGTCGGAGGGATTAAGCTCAAGAGGGATAGTTCCTTTTGCAGATACTGGAGAAACAGACCCAGGAGGGCTCGGACAGAAACAGAGCTTTGGAACAGGAGAAATCCTCAAGGAGGAGAATCGGTGGCTAGGGATCATTGTGGAAAATTGCGAAGTCCCGCAGACTACCAGATCTGGAAAAAGTATAGAGGGATTTAACCCTTGAACGCAGGAAGAACCCATAGCCATAGCATATCGGCATATTGGGGTTTGCGAATACGAGAGTTTTTAACTCGTTGAAATCGCGATTGCCAATTTCCCGAATTAATCGGAGCCGTCGGTTGCGACAGGACAGGTGGCGCGAGATTCTGGGAGGTCAGGATTCGACATTCGGGGTTCTGTGATGCAAAGGACTTACGACCGGTGAAACCGCGATCCCACGATTCCCGATCGCATGAGAGAAGGAAGTGATGTGGCAGAGTGGGACCAAGAGATTTAGTGGAGAACAGGTGTCATCGGAGTTCGGGGTTCGGAGTTTTGTGGCGCAAGTGAATCGCAACATCAAAGGTGTCGATTTCCCGATAGGGAAATCCCCGACATACGGAAGCGTTGACCTTTGACCCATCAGGGTTCAGGGTTTGGAGTTGCACGAGAACGTGCACACAGGTTCACGATACCGCGAAACCCGATTTCCCGATAAGAGAAAGGGAGATCGCTGAAGGAGAACTGTGGGTAGAGAGAACTCCCGAGAGGAGTTGGAAGAGTCTTCGACTCTTCGGGCCTGTGTAAGAGAAGGTCCTGGTGGAAGCGGCTGCTTCCTTAGAGCGGTTGCGTCAAGAGTGGTATCAGAGCAGGTACATCTCTATTTTCTGTAGCAGAGACAGAAAGACACCATGCCGGCCAGAAGAGAAAGGCAGTCACCTGATCGAGAAGATAGGGATGCCCGAAGAAGGGGTAGACCGGCAGGGAATCCAGAGATGGAGTGCCAGATGAGAGACCTCCGAGCAAGGCTTGAGGAGATGGAGACTGCGCAGAGACGCGGAGCTGGTGCAGTAGAGTTCAGTGATTTTGAGGTGGAAGAGGAAGCTGGACACGATGCAGAGGAGGTCTCAGCAGAAGATGCCTCGACTGAACAATTGATCCGAGCTATCGCCAGAATGAGCTCGAAGACCAAGATGGACATTCCCGTCTATGAGGGAAGCTTAAATGCAGAAGAGTTGTTGGATTGGATCCAAGCACTCGATACCTACTTCGATTATGAGGATATCGAAGAAGACAAGAAGGTAATGCACGTTGTTACTAAGTTGAAGGGACATGCAGCCTTATGGTGGGATGAGTTGCAGGCTGATAGGTGATGCAAAGGAAAACAGAAAATTAAAAGTTGGGACAGGATGATCGCTAAGATGAAAGAGAAATTCATCCCGAGGGATTACCAGATCACTCTGTTCAGGCGCATGCAGAACCTGAGACAGAAGATGATGACGGTGAAAGAGTACACAGAAGAATTTTATAGGCTCAATATCCGAGCAGGTCATCAGGAGAGCGATGATGAGAAGGTGACGAGATACCTGAATGGTTTAAGGTATGACATTCAGGATGAGTTTAGCATGGTTACCATCCAAATGGTTGAGGATGCATACTAGATGGCTCCGAAAGCCGAAGAAAAGCTGAGCCGCAAGCAAGGACAGAGAGGGCGAGGCAGGAGTCAGCCCAGAGGCAAGGCAATTGCCCAAGATAGAACTCAGAATCCCAGGGAGGAATGGAAGAGACCTCAGGGTAAGGTTGAGAGAGGTGGAACCTCACAACTAAGGCAGCAATATGCTGAGCCGAGGAGGCATCATACCGAGCAGGGAGGCGGATATGATAACGCCAACTCATTTCCTCGTACCCGAGGTAGAGGAAGAGGCTGTGGAGGAATTATCACATGTTTTACATGTGGAAAGGACGAACATAAAGCTGTGGATTGTCCAGATAGGAAAATGGATAGAAGTGAAGCTCACATCACTGAGGCGCAGAGGCGTGATGCTGAGAACGAAGATTTAGATAGCGGAAGGTCGCTTGGGATGCATAAGATTCTTTTGACACCTGAGAAAGAGGTGGACAGCTCAGTGCAAAGGAGCAGGTTGTTTAGAACGGCTTTCATAGCCAAGGACAGAAAATGCAAAGTCATAGTGGACAATGGAAGCACTGAAAATCTCGTTTCAACCGAGATGGTGGAAAATCTGGAGCTAGAAACAACTAAGCACCCGAGTCCGTATAAAGTCTCGTGGTTACAGAAAGGGCATCGGGTAAGTGTCACTAAACAATGCTTAGTTAAATTCAAGATTGGGAATTATCATGATGATATTTTGTGTGATGTCATTCCCATGGATGTATGCCACATATTGTGGGGAAGACCATGGCAGTATGACAGAAATGTTGTTCATGATGGGAGGATGAACACATACACTCTAGAGAAAGATGGGAGAACCCATAGATTGCTTCCGATAAAGGATAAAGAAGTAAAGCCGGAAGTGAGCAACACAATACTTCTCATGAGTGGGAAGGAACTTCTCAATGAGATGGAGAAGAACGAAGATCCACAATTCTTTGTGGTCAGGAAACCGAGAATTGTCCTGACAAGTACAAGAGTGGACGACTTGCTAAAAGAGATTCAGGAACTGTTGGGAGAGTTCGTTGATTTCATCATGGATGAACTACCTCGTTCGTTACCACTGATGCGGAGTGTGAGTCATCATATTGATCTCATACCCGGAGCAAGTTTACCGAATAAGGACGCGTACAGGTTGACACCTCGAGAGAACGAGGAAGTCAAAAGGAAGGTACAGGATCTGCTGGATAAAGGACTGGTCAGGGAGAGTCTCAGTCTGTGCGTTGTTCCAACAGTACTAAGTCCGAAGAAGGATGGAGGCTATAGGATGTGTACACACTCCAGAATGATAAATAAAATCACCATCAGGTACAGATTTCCACTGCCGAGAATGGATGACTTGATGGATTTCCTGAGTGGGGCAAATTATTTTTCAAAGATAGATTTGAAGAGCGGATACCATCAGATCCGGATGAGAGAGGGAGATGAATGGAATACAACATTCCAGACAAACGAGGGTTTGTATGAATGGCTGGTCATGCTGTTTGGTTTGACAAATGTGCCAAGCACATTCATGAGGCTGATGAATGAAGTCCTGCGGGAGTTCATTGGCAAATTTATGGTCGTGTATCTAGACGACATACTGATTTTCAGCAAGACAAAGGATGAACACCTGAGACATTTAGCCATTGTGATGAGGAGGCTACAGCAGGAGAAACTGTTGATCAACTTGAAGAAGTGCTCATTTTTGCAGAAAGAACTCATTTATTTGGGTTTTGTAATCTCAGCGAATGAGTTGAAGATGGATCTTGAAAAGGTAGAAGTGATAAAGAATTGGCCATCACCCAGAAATGTTTTCGAGGTGAGGAGTTTCCACGGTTTAGCTAGTTTCTACAAGAAATTCATTCGGACTTTTAGTGGAATTAGCACCGCAATGATGGACACCGTGAAGAAGCGGCATAAGGTTTTCCATTGGACAACAAAGGCTGAAAGGAGCTTCAATCTGTTGAAGCGGAAGATTACAGAGCAACCAATTCTGGTGTTGCCTAACTTTCAGAAGACATTTCAGGTGAAATGTGATGCCAGTGGGTATGTTGTTGGAGGGGTCCTGAGTCAAGATGACAGACATGTTGCATATTACAGTGAGAAGCTGGATGATGCAAAGTTGAAGTAATCCACATATGACAAAGAGTTCTATGCCATCATACAGGCATTGAAAAAATGGAGGCATTACTTGATACCCAAGGAATTTGTATTGTACAGCGACAATCATGCATTGCAGTTCGTGAGTCAACAAGATAAGTTGAACCAGAAACATGAAAAATGGGTAGAGTACATGCAAAATTTCACATTTGTCATTAAGCACATTTTAGGAACTGCTAACAAAGTGGTTGATGCTTTGAGCAGGAAATGTTTGTTGTTGAAGGAGTTCAGAGTCAAGACGCTGGGTTTTGAGAATCTGAAAGATATGTATGCAGGTGATGCAGATTTCGGAGAGGCATACGAAGCAGCCGAGAACCCAGTTCTCAGGGATCAGAGTCTGTGGCTAGAATATATGATCCAGGAAGGATTGTTGTTCAGGGGAAATCAATTGTGCATACTAAATAGCTCCATGAGGGAGAATTTGGTGAGAGAAAAGCACAGCGGTGGATTAGCAGGTCATTTCGGGCATGATAAGACATTCGCCAAGCTGAGCGAATCATATTATTGGCCGAGCATGCGAGCATATGTAAATAGGTTTGTTGACAGGTGTAGGATATGTCAACATTCAAAGGGTCGAAAGAAGAACACGGGTTTTTATCAGCCATTGCCCATACCTGAGAGGCCATGGGAGGCGATCAGTATGGATTTTGTGTTGGGTTTGCCGAGGACACAACGAGGAGTTGATTCCATATTCGTAGTGGTAGACAGGTTTTCGAAGATGGCACATTTTATTCCATGTCATAAGACCAGTGATGCGACACACATCGCGAATTTGTTTTTCAAAGAGATTGTCAGATTGCATGGGTTGCTGAGAAGCATAGTCTCGGATCGGGATACGAAATTCATAGGTCACTTTTGGAGGACGCTATGGAAGAAGCTGGGAACTAAATTGGCATTTAGCTCAGCTTACCATCCGCAGACAGATGGGCAGACCGAGGTGGTCAATAGAAGTCTGGGGGATTTATTGAGGAGCTTGGTGATGGAGCATCACAGCAGTTGGGACCAGATATTGCCATAGGCAGAATTTGCATACAATGATTCGGTGAATCGGAGTACTGGAAAGAGTTCGTTCCAGATTTTGTATGGAACACAGCCGAGGGGAGCTTTTGAGCTCAGGGAGTTAGGACAGGCTGAAACTAGCAGTGCTCGTGTTGAAGAGTTCGCTGAAGCAATGCATGAACTACACACGCAGGTGAAGCAGCGACTGCAGAAATCAAATCAGGAGTATAAGCGCAGAGCCGATCAGCGGAAGAGACAACTTCAGTTTGAAGTTGGTGACATGGTTCTCGCGCACCTGAGGAAAGAAAGGTTCCCAAGGGGAACATATAACAAACTCAAGATGAAGAAAATCGGTCCATGCAAAGTCTTGAAGAAGTTCGGGGAGAACGCTTATGAAATTGAATTGCCAGAGGGCATCGGGATATCTCCGATTTTCAATGTTTCGGATTTATACCCATACAGGGCTGAGCAAGTAGACACTGGAATTGAGGAACCAGTGATCCAGTGGCAGAAGCAGTTGCCAACAGCCGAAAAGTCGTAGATGGAGTATCTATTGGATAAGCGAGTAGCAAAGAAGACCAGGCGAAAGCAGTATTTTGAATACCTGGTGAAGTGGAAGAATCACCCAGTGGAGGATGCCAGCTGGGAAACAGAGGCAGTTATACAGAAACATGGTAACACCATGCAGGAGCTCATGGACAGGAGCCCATGAAATCTTTTGAGCCGAGGAGTATGATGCAGGAGCATCCACAACACACCAAGCGAACCAGCGTGTGGAGCAGGAAAGACAGCTGGACAACGCCAGCACCAAATTTTGAAACACCTTGATGTGGTTGCGCCAAGCATTAAAGAGTTAATGTAATGAAGCGCACTTGTATTGTATTATAGATAGGAAGGCATTTATTAGATTTAATGTTGTTAGATAGGAATTTATGGTAGAATTGATAGTTGTAGATTTCGAGAGGGAAAACGGAATATAGGCACCCTCCTTTATACATCGTAACATTATTCTGGATTATCATAGAGAGCAAGCAGAGCAGAGCAGAGAATTGGGAAGAACACACATGTACGGATTGAATTAATAGAAGGACATCTTTGATTCACTCTCAGGGTTTGTGTTGTGTCTCTGTGTTGATATTATGCTCATGTATGTTTTTTCTTTCTGTCATGTGTTTGCTTTGATATGCTATGTGTGAGATTTCATAATTGATTCGAAGTCTGTGAGAAAGAGGAGAATGAGTTTCAATTATTTCTCTGTTTGAGCCAGGAGATTCCTGCATAGAGTGCAGTCGAATTCATCCGCATAGAGTGCGTTGATGAGGCTCAACAGTTAAACTCTCATTTCTCACTCACCCAGAAATTGAATTGGGTTATTAGAGCCATGCAGGGGAAGTGCAGGCAGAACCGAAAGTCTCAGCAGGAAGTCTGAGAAAAGGAAGGCAAGGATTCCTATGGCTTTGGGCACATAGAATTCTGAAGTATTCAACACTTCGAGAGTTGTTGAAGTCAAGCACAAAGAGCACGTATAAAATTCTCTGAAGGAGTCGGAGGGATTAAGCTCAAGAGGGATAGCTCCTTTTGCAGATACTGGAGAAACAGACCCAGGAGGGCTCGGACAAAAACAGAGCTTTGGAACAGGAGAAATCCTCAAGGAGGAGAATCGGTGGCTAGGGATCATTGTGGAAAATTGCGAAGTCCCGCAGACCGCCAGATCTGGAAAAAGTAGAGAGGGATTTAACCCTTGAACGCAAGACGAACCCATAGCCATAGCATATCGGCATATCGGGGTTTGTGAATACGAGAGTTTTGAACTCGTTGAAATCTTGATTGCCGATTTCTCGAATTAATCGGAGCCGTCGGTTGCGACAGGACAGGTGGCGCGAGATTCCGGGAGGTCGGGATTCGACATTCGGGGTTCTGTGATGCAAAGGACTTACGACTGGTGAAACCACGATCCCGCGATTCCTGATCGCACGAGAGAATTAAGTGACGTGGCAGAGTGGGACCACGAGATTTAGTGGAGAACAGGTGTCATCGGAGTTCGCGGTTCGGAGTTTTGTGGCGCAAGTGAATCTCAACATCAAAGGTGTCGATTTCCCGATAGGGAAATCCCCGACATATGGAAGCATTGACCTTTGACCCATCGAGGTTCGGGGTTTGGAGTTGCACGAGAACGTGCACACAGGTTCGCGATACCGCGAAACTCGATTTCCCGATAAGAGAAAGGGAGATCGCCGAAGGAGAACTGTGGGTAGAGAGAACTCCCGAGAGGAGTTGGAAGAGTCTTCGACTCTTCGGGCCTATGTAAGAGAAGGTCCTGGTGGAAGTGGTTGCTGCCTTAGAGTGGTTGCGTCATAGGCTAATTGTTCCTCCCTATAAATCCTTCTATGTTATCCCCCAAAAATAGGAATGGTGGCATATGAAAGGTCCATATGCAAAGTTACCTCTAGTATTTTGATCCAATATATTGACAAGATCATCCCAAACTTATGGGAGATATCAGGCACCACAATATCCATGACCACACTTCTCATTGGCAATCAAAACAAGGAAACAACCAAGTCTTTAATAACCCTAAGACACTTCACCTTCCTGGAATGAAATGAGTATAGGTCATGGTAGGTTTTTTTAACCTCCAACCCAATCTCATCTGTGATAGTTTTAGGCATGAGGTTATGATATTCCCCTAAGTCCATCAAAATTTTTGCAACACTTTATCATGAATGTTCAATGATGTGCATAAATGATGCAGGAGGATCGCTAACATCAAGCGAGCCAACACGGAGACAACAGACAGCTGGAAAAGCGCCCAGCACAAATTTTGAAATCACCTTGAAGTTATTGTGTGATCTTAAATGAAGCCATTAAGAATAAGCACACTTGTATAATGTAAATGGAACTTGAGCAATTTGCTCTCGTCCTTAGTAGGTAGAAGGAATTTATAGTAGTTAATGCAAATAGGTAGAATTGAATGTGTAGATTAGATAGTTTTAGAGCGCAAGAGGGAAATGAGATATAGACACCCTCATTGTGCATTGTATGATAGTAGTGAGCATGGAAGAGAAGCAACATTGTTGGGAAGAGCAAGAGCATGTAGAGAGTTGTGTAAGAACACCCATGTACAAATATTTTGATTAATAACAAGAGGTTGATTCAAATTCATGATTTCATGTTTGTTCTCTGTGTATTGATGTTGAATGATATTCTCATGAACGTTTGCTTCCTATTATAGATTTTCTTTACATGCTGTGTATATGATTTCATGTTTTGATTTTGAAGTCTGAATGGAAGTAGGAATGAGTTTCAATTGTTTCTCTATCTGAACAAGGGTTCCTGCAAGGAGTGCAGTCGAATTGTCCACAAGGAGTGCATTGACAAAGGGTTCATATAGGGTAGCTTTTGTTCTCGTTCAGAAGTGTAGTTAGGCATAAGAGCCGTGCAAGGAGTGCGCAGGTTGAGTGAAGTCTCAGGGTTGTGAGCCTGAGTGAAGTGTTGAGAGACTGTTGTTGCAGGTGTGCACAGGGTCGAAGGAGATTCAGCACTTGGAAGTGTCTGAAGGTTGTTGCAAGGAGTGCGTGCAAGAGTCTTCTCTAAGACTCAGAGTTATAAGGAAGCTCAGGAAGGATAAAGCCTTATAACCACTGAAAGGGTTGCACAGAAGTTTTACCTGGAAGAATTAGGAAGGCATCGTAAGTTTGCGCCGCAAGTGGACAAGTTTGTGGAGGAACACTTAGTTATTCATAGAAATAACCAAGGAGGAACAGACGATTGGTATTCTCTGAGGAGGATTCACGAAATCCCGTGAGTCATCAGATATCACAGAGAATAAGGGAAGTTACGATGAAAGCGTCGAAAGGTTCTAATCTCAGGAGGGGTAGGACCGTAGATCCGAGCCACAAGGGCCATTGGATTTTTGCGTGGAATTCTATATCGAGGTTTCGTGGGTGGAAGTCTCGTAAACTTTGCAAAAGGAATCGCGAAATCACAAAATGCGATATCCCAAAATCCAAGAGGATTAGTGTGGGCCATGGAGGAGTCAGTGAACGGATAGGTGGCACACCATTTCGAAGTTTCATAGGGTGAAGTCCCGAACTCATTGCATCAGGATTCGTGATATTACGAAATCTGAAGTACCGATAAAGTGAAGTAGCGTTGAAATTCAAAGCTTGCGAGTATATCAGAGTTTCGGCAAATCAGAATTCGGGAGTCGAAGAGACAAGTTTCTCGACATTGCAATCACCAAAATCGTGATAGGGAAAATCTCGAAAGGAAAGAGGAAAGGTCAGCGTTGACTGTTTCAGGTTTCAGGGATTTAAGAGACCAACGCTTGACCACTGGATTCACGAAGTTGTGAAGTTTGATCTCCCAAGTGTAAAGAGGGGATCCCATGAGAGTTTGTTGTGGGTGCAGATTTCCCAATAGGTAAATAGAAGAACTGTTTAGAGTTCTTTGGGCTAGTGGTAAAGGAAATATCATGTGTTGACATGGACCTACTGACCTACGGGTTGTGGAGGGAGCGTGCGTTGGTGTCAGTTTGGTATCAGAGCCCAAAAAGGTTCTTTTCTTTCCATAGCAGAGAAAGAAGAATTCATCATGCCACCAAGGAGAAGGGACAGGAAAACACCCGATCCACCAGAGGAGAGGGAAATGTCGAGAAGAAGAGGTAGGCATATGACAGATCCAGCCATGGAGAGAGAGATGCATGATCTATGAGCTAGACTCGAAGACATGGAGACAGCGCAAAGACGCACAGTTAGTGTAGGGGATCTCAGTGATTCCGATAGAGAAATTGAGGCTGAACATGAAGAAGAAGTTGCAGCCGAAGATGCATCAAACAAACGTTTGATCAGAGCTATTGCAAGAGTGGGTGCAAGAGAAAAGATGGACATTCCAGTTTATGAAGGAAACTTGGATGCAGAGGAGCTTCTAGACTAGATTAGAGCTCTAGACACATACTTTGACTATGAATATGTCGAAGAGGACAAGAAAGTCAAGCATGCTGTCACAAGATTGAAAGGACATGCAACATTGTGGTGGGATGAGCTACAAGCTGATAGACACTGCAAAGGCAAGCACAAGATCAAAATATGGGACAGAATGATCGTAAAGCTGAAGGCGAAATTCATCCCTAGAGATTATCAAATTTCTCTGTTCAGGAGAATGCAGAACCTGAGACAGAAGTTGATGACAGTGAAAGAATACACTGAAGAATTATATAAGCTAAACATCAAGGTAGGTCATCGGGAGAGTGATGATGAAAAGGTTGCCAGATACATGAATGGTATAAGATATGACATTCAGGATGAGATGAGCATGGTAACCATCTGAACGGTGGAAGATGCTTATCAGATGGCTCTGAAAGCAGAAGAGAAGCTAATCCAAAAGCAGGGTCAAAGGGGCTGAGGCAGAAGTCAGCCCAGAGGAAAATCAGTTGCCCAGGACAAATATCAGAAGCCCAAAGAGGACTGGAAGAAACCTTAGACTTGAACTGAGAGAGGTGGAACCTCATAGAGAGGGAAATATGCTGAACAAAGAGGGTAGCATACTGAACAGAGAGGAGATTATGATGACAATAACACTTTTCCCCATACTAGAGGTAGAGGAAGAGGAAGAGGTGGAGTAATAACATGCTTCACATGTGGGAAGAATGGGCACAAGTCTTATGAGTGTCCAGACAAGAAGAAGGAAAGTGGAGAAGCTCACATCACCGAAGCACAGAGGCGGGATGTTGAGGTAGAATATGTTGAAGGAAGAAGATCGTTGATGATGCAAAAAGTCCTTTTTACACCAGAGAAGGAGGTGGAGAGTTCAATCCAAAGAACCAGACTTTTTAGGACTGCTTGCAAAACCAAGGACAGGGTATGCAAGATCATTGTAGACAGTGGTAGCATGGATAATCTTATTTCTATGGAGATGGTAGAAAAGCTGGAGTTGGAGATGACTGATCATCCAAGCCCATACACAATTTCTTGGTTACAGAAGGGACACCAGGTAACTGTCACTAAACAATGTTTAGTTGAATTTAAGATAGGAGGATATAATGATAAGATATTGTGTGATGTTATTCCTATGGATGTTTGCCATCTATTGTTGGGTAGACCATGGCAATATGACGGGAATGTGATTCATGATGGGAGAATGAACACATACACCCTAGAGAAGAATGGGAGGACTCACATGTTTCTTCCAATCAAGGATAAGGAGGTGAAATCGGAAGTAACCAACACTGTACTTCTCATGAGTGGGAAGGAACTTCTTACAGAGGTTAAGAAGAAGGAAGAACCACAATTCATTATGTTCAAGAAACCAAGGATTGTTTTGACCAGCACAAGAATAGATGATTTACCAGAAGAAGTTCAGGAACTGCTAGAAGAGTTCACTGATATAGTAGTGGATGAATTACCTCGTTAGTTGCCACCGATTATAAGTGTGAGTCATCACATTGATCTCATACCAGGGGCCATTTTTCCAAACAAAGACGCATATAGATTGACACCGCAAGAGAATGAAGAGGTTAAAAGGCAAGTCAAGGATTTATTGGACAAAGGATTAGTCAGGGAAAGCTTGACTCCATGTGTTGTTCCAACAGTACTCAGTATGAAGAAAGATGGAGGCTGGAGGATGTGTATTGATTAACAAGATAACCATCAGGTACAAATTTCCATTGCCAAGAATGGATGATCTGATGGATTGCTTGAGTGGAGCAAAGTATTTTTCAAAGATTGATTTGAAAAGTTGTTATCACCAGATCCGCATGAGAGAAGGTGACGAGTGGAAGACAATATTCAAAACCAACGAAGGGTTGTATGAATGGCTTGTTATGCCATTTGTCTTAACAAATGCACTGAGTACCTTCATGATATTGATGAACGAAGTCCTGAGGGATTTCATCAGAAAATTTGTCATTGTGTATTTAGATGACATACTGGTTTTCAGTAAAATAGTGGCAGAGCATCTGAAGCATTTGCTACAGTGATGCAGAAATTGCAGCAGGAGAAGTTGTTGATAAACATGAAGAAATCCTCATTCATGAAGATGGAGCTCATTTATTTGGGGTTTATTATTTCGGTAAATGAGTTGAGGATGGATCCAAATAAGGTGGAGGTAATCAAGAATTGGCCATCACTGAAAAATATTTTTGAGGTGAGAATTTTTCATGGATTGGCTAGTTTCTACTGGAAATTCATCGGGAATTTTAGTGGAATTAGCGCAGCGATGATGGATACAGTGAAGAAAAGTCACAAGTATTTTCACTGGACTGAAGAGGCTGAGAAAAGTTTTAACTTGTTGAAGAGGAAGATCATGGAACAACCAGTTTTGGTGTTGTCGAATTTCCGAAAGACATTTCAAGTGAAATGCGATGCAAGAAGATTTGCAATCGGGGAAATCTTGAGTCAAGAAGACAGGACGATAGCATACTTCGGTGAGAAGCTGAATGAAGCGAAAGTGAAGTACTCCACTTATGATAAGGAGTTTTATGCTATCATTCAGGCATTGAAGAAATGGAGACATTACTTGATCCCGAAAGAGTTTGTCTTATACAGTGACAATCATGCATTGCAGTTTGTGACTCAACAGGAAAATTTGAATCAGAGACATGTTAAATGGGTTGAGTATATGCAAAATTTAACTTTTTTTACTAAACATATTTCGGGTACTTCTAACAAAGTTGTTGATGCTTTGAGCAGGAAGTGTTTGTTGTTGTAGGAGTTCAGAGTCAAAACGTTGGGTTTTGATGATCTCAGGGACATGTACACTGATGATCCAGATTTTAAGGAGGCGTATGAAGCAACTGAGAATCCAATTCTCAGATACAAAAGCCAATGGATAGAGTACACAATCTAGGAAGGATTACTGTTTAAAGGTAATCAACTGTGTATTCTGAAATGCTTCATGAGGGAGAATCTGCTGAAGGAAAAACATAGTGGAGGATTGGCAGGGCACTTTGGTCATGACAAGACATTCAAAAAGATGAATGAGTCATATTTTTGGTTGGGAATGTGAGCAGATGTCAGGATATTCGTGGACAGATGCATAATTTTCCAGCAGTCAAAGGGAAGAAAATAGAATGCAGGGTTTTATCAACCATTTCCCATACCAGAGAGGTCGTGGGATGCAATCAGCATGGATTTCATATTGGGGTTGCTAAGAACACAAAGAGGAATTGATTCAATATTTGTGGTGGTGGATAGATTTTCCAAGATGGAACACTTCATTCCATGTCAGAACACCAGTGACGCAACTCACATTGCGAATCTGTTTTTCAAAGAAGTCATTCGACTTCACGGCTTACCAAGAAGCATAGTTTCATATCGAGACACCAAGTTCATAGGGAACTTTTGGAGGACCTTATGGAAGAATCTGGGGACTAACTTGTCATTTAGTTTGGCTTATCATCCTCAGATGGATGGATAGACAGAAGTAGTAAACAGAAGTCTGGGAGACTTGCTGAGAAGCTTGGTGACAGAACACCACAGCCAGTGGGACAACGTATTACCACAGGCAGAATTTGCTTATAACGACTCAGTTAACAGAAGCACAGGGAAGAGTCCATTTCATATTTTCTATGGCGTGCAGTCGGGAGGAATTTCTGAATTGAGGGATTTAGAACAGATTGCAACTAGGAGCGCTAGTGCATAAGAATTCGCAGAGGCGATGAAGGAACTTCACAGCCAGGTGAAGGAGATATTGCAGAATTCAAGTCAGGAATATAAGCGCAGAGCAGATCAGCACAAAAGACAACTTTAGTTTGAGGTTGGTGACTTGATTCTGGCACATTTAAGAAAAGAAAGGTTCCCGAAAGGAACATATAATAAGATGAAGATGAAGAAAATTGGACCATGTAAGGTCTTGAAGAAATTTGGGGTGAATGCTTACGAGATCGAATTACCCGATGGGATCGGAATTTCTTCGATATTCAATATCTCAGATTTGTACCCATATAAAGCTGAGGAAACAGGAATAGGATATGAGCAGCCAGTGATCCCGTGGAAAAAACAGATGCCATTTGCAAAAAATCCACAGATGGAGCACATACTAGATAGAAGAGTGAGCAAGAGGACCAGGCGGAGGAAATACTTTGAGTATCTGGTCAAATGGAAAGGCCATCCAATTGAAGATGCCAGCTGGGAGAATGAAGCAGAGATCCAAAGGCATGTATAGATAGTGCACGAGCTCATGGATAGGAGCCCATGAAAAGTTTCAAGTGAGGGAGTATGATGCAGGAGCATTACCAACATCAAGCGAGCCAGTGCAGAGACAACAGACAGTTGGAAAAGCGCCCAGCAAAAATTTTGAAATCACCTTAAGTTATTGTGTGATATTAAATGAAGGAATTAGGAAGAAGCGCACTTGTATAATGTAAACATACCTTGAGCAATTTGCTCTCGTCCTTAGTAGGTAAAAGGCATTTATAGTAGTTAATGCAAATAGGTAGAATTGAATGTGTAGATTAGACAGTTTTAGAGCGTAAGAGGGAAATGGGATATAGACACCCTCATTGTGCATTGTATGATAGTAGTGAGCATGGAAGAGAAGAAACATTATTGGGAAGAGAAAGAGCATGCAGAGAGCTGTGTAAAAACACCCATGTACAGATATTTGGATTAATAGCAAGAGGTTGATTCAAATTCATGATTTCATGTTTGTTCTCTGTGTATTGATGTTGAATGATATGCTCATGAATGTTTGCTTCCTGTTATACATTTTATTTACATGATGTGTATATGATTTCATGTTTTGAGTTTGAAGTCTGAAAGGAAGTAGGAATGAGTTTCAATTGTTTCTCTATCTGAACAAGGGTTCATGCAAGGAGTGCAGTCGAATTGTCTGCAAGGAGTGCATTGACAAAGGGTTCAGATAGGGTATCTTTTGTTCTCGTTTAGAAGTGCAGTTAGGCACAGGAGCCTTGCAAGGAGTGTGTAGGTTGAGTGAAGTCTCAGGGTTGTGAGCCTGAGCAAAGTGTTGAGAGACTGCTGCTGCAGGTGTCCACAGGGTCGAAGGAGATTCAGCACTTGGAAGTGTTTGAAGGTTGCCGCAAGGAGTGCGCACAAGAGTATTCTATAAGTGACTATGCAGCCCCACTCCTCAGAGCACGACTGCTCTCACAGTATCTTCTTCTTCTCGGCCCAAAGAACTCAAAGGTTCCTCTAATTCCCTATCGAGAATTTTCCTTACCCACAGCAACTCTTCAAGTGATTCCCCTTAGCGATCGGGAAATTGGACTTTGTGATTTCGCGAATCCTATGGTCGCGCGTTTCATGCTTCATGAATCCCTGAAACCCGATGCGGGTCAATGTTGACTTTATCCCCTACTATCAGATTTCTCCCTATCGGGAAATCGCTACTCGTGATGTCAATCAATTTGAATTTCCAAACTCCGAACCCCGATGTGCCGATTCCCCGATACATATGTGGATTTGGCTTCTCCACCTTCTATCCTTTGTCGGGATTTCAGGATTCACGGGATCACGAATCCTGATGTCAATGGACTCGAGACTTCCCTTTTCCCAATCCTCGATATGGCATGCCACCTGTCTTACACTAACTCTAGTTGTAGCCCCCCCACGACCCTTCCGTCGAGATATCGTGGATCATGATTTCAATGTGCGACAGTTTCTTGCCTTCGAAAACTTCGATGCCCGAATGCCGACTCTTCAGGATCTCCTGACACGCATCCTCAACAATGAATGGTTCTTATCCTATCGAGATATTGCGGATCACGATATTGCAATTTCCATTGCAATCACTTGGAGCGCCAACTCGCGAACTCCCGATGCCCAATGTCACGAGTAGATCCGACAGCTCCTTCTGACTCAGGATCGATGGCTCTGCTTTCCCCCTGAACTTCGACCCCTTTTCACCCTTGCACTGTAACCTCCCTGCACTTCTGTGAGATCTGAAAGTCCACAGAACTTCACGAAACCTCCTCTAGGGATTTTGACCGTCCGTTCTCCCTTTGATGGTTCTGTGAAATGAAGAAACGTCTCTCCTCGAGACTCCTTCACTTTCTCGCAAATCTTGCGACGCTTCCCTCAGACTTACAATAGCAGCTCCTCTGCTCTTATCCTTCAGTGAATTCGAAGGTCTACCTCTCCTGAGCTTTTCCAAGACTTCAGTCTTCAGAAAGAAACCTTGCATGCACTCCTTGCGGAAAATCTTCAACCACGTCTAAGTGTTGAAGTCTTTCGACTCTGCGCACTCCTGCAGCAGCAGTCTTCTAACACTTGGCTCAAAATCGCAACTCTGAGACTTAGTTTGTCCTGCGCACTCTTTGCACGGAACTGTTCCTAACTGCACCTTAGAGGAAATGAGAACAAAAGCTATCTCTAATTGAACTCTTCTGTCAACGCACTCCTTGCGGACAATTCAAATGCATTCCTTGCAGGAATCTTCTGGCTCACTTAGAGAAACAATTGAAACTCATTCACTCACCCTCTCAGACTTCTGTTCAACCATGAAATCACATACACAACATATAAAAGAAAATGTATGACAGGAAGCAGATGTTCACGAGCATAACATCAATACACAGAGAAATAACACAAACCATGAAGTTGAATCAAAGCTTTCTTCTATAAATTCAAATGTCTGTACATGGGTGTTCTTCATACAATTCTTTGCTTTCTCTTCTGCTCTCCTGAATTGATTATTTTACAATGATACAATGAGGGTGTCTATATCCCGTTTCCCTCTTGGACTCTAAAGCTATCAAATCTACAATTAATTTCCTATCTAACTGCATTAAGTCTATTAAATGTCGACTATCTTCCTAAGGACGAGAGCTATATGCTCAAGTTCCATTACAATATATAAGTGTGCCATCTCTTAAATGAATCATTTAAGATCTGCGCAACAATTCCAAAGCATTTCAAAAACTTGTGCTGGCTTGTCCAGCTATCTTCCACCGTCGTGTTGGCTCGCTTGATGAGTTGGTGATGCTCCTGCATCATACTCCTCGGCTTGAAAACTTTCATGGGATCCTGTCCATGAGCTCCTGCATGGTTTGTCCATGCTTTTGTATCACTACTTCACTCTCCCAGCTGGCATCCTCCACTGGGTGGTTCTTCCATTTAACCAGATACTCAAAGTATTATTTTCTCCTGGTCTTCTTACCCACTCTCTTGTCCAGTATGCATTCCATCTGTGGATTTTCTGCAACTGGGAATTGTTTCATCCACTGAATCACTGGTTCCTCAGTTCCAGTGTTTGTTTCTCCAGCCTTGTATGGGTATAAATCTGCAACATTAAATATCGGAGATATTCCGATGCCCTCCGACAGCTCAATCTCATAAGAATTTTCTCTGAATTTCTTCAGGACCCTGCATGGTCCGATTTTATTCATTTTCATCTTGTTGTATGTCCCCCTTGGGAACCTTTCCTTCCTCAAATGCGTCAGAAACAGATCACCAACTTCAAACTGAAGTTGTCTCCGATGTTGATCTGCTTTGCGCTTGTACTCCTGGTTTGATTTCAGCAGTCGCTCCTTCACCTAGCTGTGAAGTTCTTTCATTGCCTCAGCAAATTATTTTGCACTAGCGCTGCTAGTGGCAGTCTGTTCTGAATCCCTCAATTCAGAAACTCCTCTTGGATGCATCCCATAGACAACCTGAAATGGACTTTTTCCTGTGCTCTGAGTCACTGAGTCGTTGTATGCGAACTCTGCTTGTGGTAATATGCTATCCCAACTGCTATGGTGCTCCGCCACTAAGCTTCTCAGCAAGTCTCCCAGACTTTTTTTGACCACTTCTGTTTGCCCATCCATCTGGGGGTGATAAGAAGAAATAAACGCCAAGTTAGTTCCTAGCTTCTTCCATAGAGTCCTCCAGAAATTCCCTATGAATTTTGTGTCCCTGTCTAAAACTATACTTTTCGGTAATCCATGAAGTCGAATGACCTCCTTGAAAAACAGATTTGCAATGTGGGTCGCATCGCTAGACTTCTGGCAGGGGATAAAATGTGCCATCTTGGAAAATCTGTCCATGACCACAAAGACGGAATCAAATCCTCTTGGCATCCTTGGCAAACCCAATACAAAATCCATGTTGATCGCCTCCCATGGCCTCTCTGGTATGGGCAATGGCTGATAAAATCTCGCATTTTGCTTTCTTCCCTTCGAATGATGGCATACTCTGCATCTGTCAACGAACCTCTTGACATCTGGTCGCATCCCTGGCAAAAGTAAGACTCGCTCAGCTTCATGAACGTCTTGTCATGACCAAAATGTCCTGCTAAGACCCCACTGTGTTTCTCCTTCAATAAGTTCTCCCTCATGGAGCAATTTGGAATACACAGTTTATTGCCTCTGAACAACAATCCCTCCTGGATCATATAATCTATCCACAGGCTTCTGTCTCTGAGAACTGGATTCTCAGCTGCTTCATACGCTTCTCCAAAATCTGCATCTCCTACTTACATGTCCCTGAGATTTTCAAAACCCAATGTTTTGACTCGGAATTCCTACAGCAACAAACACTTCCTGCTCAAAGCATCAACCACTTTGTTAGCAGTACCCAAAATATGCTTAATCACAAATGTGAAATTTTGCATATACTCTACCCATTTAGCATGCTACTGATTCAACTTCTCTTGTTGAGTCACAAACTGCAATGCATGATTATCACTATACAAAAAAAATTCTTTCGGTATCAAGTAATGCCTCCACTTCTTCAATGCCTGTATGATAGCATAGAATTCCTTATCATACGTGGAGTATTTCAGCTTCGCCTCATCCATCTTCTCGCTGAAATATGCAACCGGTCTGTCTTCCTGGCTTAAGACCGCTCCTATAGCAAACCCGCTAGCATCACATTTCACCTGAAATGTCTTCTGAAAATCCGGCAGCACCAAAACTGGTTGTTCCAGGATCTTTCACTTCAACAGATTGAAGCTCCTCTCAGCCTCTGTTGTCCAGTGAAAATATTTATGCCGCTTCTTCACTGTATCCATCATTGCTGCACTAATCCCACTGAAATTCCTGATGAATTTCTGGTAGAAACTAGCTAAACCATGAAAACTTCTCACCTCGAAAATATTTCTCGGTGATGGCCAATTATTGATCACTTCCACTTTACTTGGATCCATCTTCAACTCATTTTCTGAAATAACAAAACCCAAATAAATGAGTTTTGTCTTCATAAATGATCACTTCTTCATGTTGATCAACAACTTCTCCTGTTGTAGCTTCCTCATCACAATGGCCAAATGCTTCAAATGTTTAGCCTCTGATTTACTGTAAATCAGTATTATTATCACTGAAATTTCATCCGCACATGGTGACAAGAACTCAACATCGTCATGCAGTAATGAAGTCATTCATGGCTTTGAATTAATCACATGGCATTCCAAAAAGGTCAAAAACTATACAAAGTAACCAAAAATTGAAGGGCACTTTGCAGAATTTGGGTGCGCGCGCACATGCGCAGAACAGGAATGTATCATGCGCGCATACACGCATGATGCGCGGCTGTTGGCGCAAAAACCCACGCACCTGCTAAACGGTGCATTTATTGAATTGGTCGGCCTCCCAACCACTTATGGATCAGCTCCCAAGTTGTTTTGACTCCCAAATCTGAGCTGAATCCGCATGGTAGGCTGGTCAAAGACCTAATGAAGCCCTAAAGAGCCCCTTTTCACACTTCAAAGGAGTTACATAATCACCCAATGCAATGCTATAAAAAGCCATGAAGAAACATCATTTTCTCAAGGAATTTCATGTAATGTTATGCTGCTTAGATTGTTTTAAGGGCTCACTCCTTGAAAATAACACATTAGCACCATTTCATTGAGCTATCCACCTCTCCATTGAGTGGATATGCTAGGAGTTCTTTCACTATCATTTTCATTTTTCTTATTGTAAGGAGAGCAAGTTTGTGAGGACACAAGAGCCTTCCTTTGGAGGAAGAAGGGACTCCTAGTCCCCTTTCTTCATTGTTCTTTGATTTCATCAATAGATCAGCCAAAAAACATTGGTGATATTGGTCTTTTTGTGTTTGTTATTTCTATATCCATATGCTTATCATTTTAGTTTGTTTTAGTTTAATTCTTGCTTATAGTTTTGTTTTTCTTTCTCTAACTCTTTCCTCTACAGCTGTCATGCTCAGCAAGACCCAACTGGGCATGTAATCACCTCTTATTTGCTCACAACGTGATGTAAAGGGTGCAAACAGATTGGCGACCATACTGGGGATTAGGTATCAATTCCTTCATCATTTGGGTTTATTTTTCCTTCCTTTTGCTTTCATTAACTTGCAGGTGCACAAACCGGCCTCTACCGACCTGCTAACCAGTCAATTCAAGGGAGAATTGAGATAAATCCATCTGTATTTTCTCTCTCGTCCGTTTGCCACAGGTGCGCGGGTATTTCACCCCACAGACATGCATCGGGCGCGCATGCGCCTTTACAACAGTCTGCCTCTGCGCGCATGCGCTTTCTCTCTTTATTATGTACGCGCACCAGCGCTTTGTGCGCGCCTGTCTACACTAGGGGCCGCACATGTTGAACAAAATTTCATATTGTAAGTTAATTGGGATGTGGGGAAGGCCATGGGCCCTCTTAAAATGATGTTATGCATGCTCTAAATACTGCACCACACTTAAGTCCCCTCAACTTATAAAGGGGTTAGTCTAACATAGGCACTTAGGAGGATAAAAAATCAATTTCCCTTCTTTGCTTTTTGCCACATGGATGGCTTGTGTTGATTAATCATCTAAGGTGGACATCAATTTTAATCACATCTAAACTTACATTGGGACTTGGAATTAAAGTAAAAATCCTTGAGTATGCTCTTCTCTCGCGCTTCCAAGCGATCTTGAGAATCAGAAAAAGATTGTGAAAACAATCTCATCTCCCTTAACAAAAGTTTAAAACCTTTAGGAGAGGACAACGGCCCTTTTTGGGACCCCTCTTAGCTTCATTTTTTCAAAACACATTCTTGTAATGGGCCCATACATGCCCAAATGTCACAAAGCTAGGGTAGTGTTTGAATTTCTGCTTTCTTAGATCAAAAAACTAGGAGAGTTTAAAGGTTTGTAACGGGCCCACACATGCCCACATGTTCAATCTAGGATAGTTTCATGCTTTTTCTAGA
>JZKD02S0146327.1:173429-206062 GCA_000966675.3 Picea glauca
GGGCTTCATTAGGTCTTTGACCAGCCTACCATGCAGATTCAGCTCAGATTTGGGAGTCAAATCAGCTTGGGAGCTGATCCATAAGTGGTTGGGAGGCCGACCAATTCAATAAATGTGTTGTTTAGCAGGTGTGCGGGTTTTTGCGCCAACAACCGCGCATCGTGCGCGTATGCGCGCATGATACGTTCTTGTTCCACGCATGTGCGCGTGCACCCAAATTCTGCAAAGCGCCCTTCAATTTTTGGTTACTTTGTATAGTTTTTGACCTTTTTGGAATGCCATGTGATTAATTCAATGCCATGAATGACTTCATTACTGCTTGACGATCCTACATTCTTGTCGCCATGTGTGGACGAAATTTCAGTGATAACAAGTGTGATCTATGGTCTTCCTAGGGTAAAGGTTCTATGGGTCGGGGCCCTACATGCTTATCCCTGTGATCCGATTGATCAAATTTGGATCCACTGTGATGTGGCAGTTCAACCACAAATATCCACCATGATAGCAGGAAATAAACAACTTGACGCACGTGTCCACTTCTTGATGCCTCCTGAAGTGAGGAATCTGTTGAGTGCTGAACACACCCTAAACATTCTGTGACCATTTCCTTTTGGGTACCACCTTGTCTTCTACCTTCGAATGTTTTCATCGTGGTTTGAGCCTGATAACCTTCTTATCTGATATGTTTCATATCTGAGTTTCTCTTGAGCATATTAAGAACCATCTTGAGAAACACCACGACTGATCAAGGAACCAACAACCTAGATTTCTCCCGACTTACTTGAGAAGTTCGGCATTGGTGAAATATTAAGGTAGCGAAAATTGTATGGGAAGTCAAAGTAGTCAAGTGCCAAAATTATTCAGTGTCGACCGATAAGAGTATCTCTTTTATGAATGTAGCCTCCAAAAAGATTTCACCAAAGGCCGATTCTTTCGGCTTCGGTAGAAAAGTGCGATTGTAAGCGCCACACATAGATAAAAGCAACACTGTCGATCGTCAAACTCTCAAAACAAGTTCGGTATTGGTGAGAGGTAACTAATTAATTGCTCCAAAAACTCTTGGTATTGGCAGCTATGACCTCTAGTCTTTTCTCAAAAAACTCTCGGTACAAGTGAAATTCCAAGCATGACTTTTACCCACTAGCCGAATATCTTTCCATGATAAAAAAAAATTTAATAACCAAAATCCATAATTCTGCGGAAGTAGTAATTGATATCAAAGTTTTATAAAGAAAAACATTAACAAACTCGCGACGTAATAAAAATGATTCCAAACGATCTAATATTTTACTCAAAATATTTAAAGAAGAATACATGTTTGATTCACAGCATGATACTTTTAAACTTTTTCTTATTGTACAATCAAAAACCTCCACTAGGCTTGGTTTACATACGAATAGACAGCCCCGACGAATCGACTAACCTACCCGGTCGCCGTGAGATTACAAATTTTTACAAAGAATAAAGAGAGAGAGGTGTTAAGCCACACTTCCAGGAACATAGGGCAAGAACCCGCTAACTACATATCTCCTATGCTTTGGTCCTCTCTCAAGTTGTCTTTTGCGCTTTGTGGTGTCTTATGCTCCATTGTTGCCGCCATCCGTTGCACCTCGCGTAACTCCACGATCATGTCTTGTTCTTCCCAAATTTGTCTTTATAGCCAAATGGTGCTCCCCATGTGACCTTGCAGTGGTGGTAACCTCTGGTTTTTTTCCGCCAACTGATTCCACAGTTCCCTATTCTCTTGGTAAATCTAGGCTATTGCAAATTGAGCCTTATCTAGTTGCTGAGTGGAATTTTTTACGGAAGCACACGGCTCTTCGGACCTCCCCTTTCTTCTTTTGCCTCCTTTGCGAGCGGTCCCGACCAACTCCAAACAATCGATAGGAATCACAGACTCCTTGAGGGTTGGATGTGCACTTAGTTTAGACTTGGGGTGGTCCCCCTCACCTTCCCAAGTTTTCTTCTTAGCCCTTCCTCTTCTCTTCGATTTTGGTCTTGGATAAGGCGCAATCTCCAGCTTATTTCTCCTGAACGTATCTGCGACCACCTCAAGCCCATGTTTGGACATTGAAACTGCCTTTGGGCAGATAGCTTTACCTCTTGAAGCCCACAATAAGGAGTCCTAGGTGCACTAGGGATGAGACCTCACACTCCGGCTCCCTCGTGGACCTCATCCCATGTTTGAAGGAGATCCCATAATCAAAAAGCATAAGAGACTCAAGGCGTATGCAGATGGAAAAGTATTACTCAACTGGACATCGCCAAGATGAACTTACCAAACCAGATCCCTAGGGAATATGAGCTCCTGGATTTATAGGGAAATCAAAGATTGACACTAGTCTCGCCAACATAATGCTCGTGCCTCGCGACATGATGTTTGAAAAATTTCAGCACGCCACAGCTAATCAATGGATGCGATCTAGAACATGAAAGCGTTGCCAATCAGGGTTGTAGGAAAGCATTCAGTATGATCCTTTCGATCCTTTTGAACTTTTGAACCTCCATTATTTATAAATGATGCTTGGAACGGTTGGTGGTACGAGTTACGAAGGAATTTAATGACCTTCTCTGTATGATAGCCGACCTCTTGGGAGAACACACGCGCATAATTTGTCCTCGACGTCATTTTTCCCAAAGGTCAAGTTATTACTGTGATAATTATACATTCATGTCTATCGTACTTGATTAGCCACACTATAACATGCTGAGGTGTTCATTTATACCAAAGAGGTGCAATGGATTCACAGGTCACTCGAAGGAAGCGTTTGGGATCACGTAAGTATTAAAAATGACTGAGACTAGCAAGTTGCACAGGTACATGTTGATCTTTTGTTTATTTATGTCAGAGCATGGGTTGCTTGTTCGCTAAACTAATTCTGTTTAATTGTAGGAATAACCTTCCCGATCAATGACTAGAGTCTATCATGTGATCCTGCCGAAGAACTGAAAGAATCACCGAAGCGACAAAGTATGTTGAGCTCCCAATTTCGGCATCCCAATATTAATCGACCTAAGTGGAATTATCAAGTTGTGCATCAAACAAGATGCGTCATGGGCCAAAGAATGTGCAAAGGTCACCGATGCAATGCTTGAGCAAGTACAACAGTTCACAGGACATCCAATCAAAGCCAAAGCCATACTTTAGAAGTTGAACTTCATCCTCGCAAAATATTGGGCGCACACAAAAGACATCAGGGGAATCTATGCAACTCTAATGGAACAACACAGGTTTCCATGGGCCAACACCTGTGAAGAACTCTTTATCAGGTGGTATGATTATGAAAGAGTCCACCCTTTTTAAGAAACAACTTGGGTGGACTGTTGAAAGACTATTAGATGATGACGCCACGTGGCGATTCTTGATTATCTCAAATTGTATTTTACCATTAATTATTGTTAAGACTTTATATTATAAATAGGAACATCAACCGATCATCAAAGGGTCCATGGTTGTTGTAAGAACTCTTTTATTTTGGTTGTTGATAATTATTTTGAGACTACTATGAATTAAGAAGTCCTTCTGGACTAGAGATGAGTTATTTTCATCAGATGCATGTGATTGGAGTTGGAGAAGAATTACTTCCTTTCTTGTTCCATGAATGTTGTAGTAAATGAGTAGGAGAAATTAATTCTATTGTCAAGTTATCTGGTGCAATGTTTTGATGTTCCTTGCTTTAAATTATGAAAGTAAATCATTGTGCTTCTATGTGATGAATGTCTTGGTAGATGAATTATTTTTCTTACCATGACATTGATTACAATTGTGTTTCTTTCTCTATGATAAGTAGTTTACCTCAGCTATGTGATGAATGTCTTGGTAGATGAATTATTTTTCTTACCTTGATCTTGATCATATATGCATCTTCCTTTTGTTAAGTAGTTTTCTTAGACAACAATTGGATTCTCTTTCGGTTAAAGTATTATTACTAAGCCCTTTGGCATAAGATCATTGTCTGCATGTTTGAGTAGCAGGTTATCCCCAACTCGACCGCTTCCCAATAGTTAAAATTCTTGTCCTATCTTCATCAAGTTGGTTTATACTGGCTTGCATATCTTATACCTTCCCCACCTAATAGAAAATATAGAAAAAAAATGTTCTAACTGAAGGAAGAGCATTCACCAAAAAACACAAAATATCATCAATAATTTGGCCAGATTGTAAGATTTGGAGAACCATTCCACTCCAAACACTGAAGAGTCTAATTGGGCCTCAGTGGAAGGTTTAATTAGGGGATTTAATCCCCATCAACAGAATTGGTGCTAGAAGGAGGGCTTGAGAATGAATGGTTGAATATGTAAGTTATACAATATTTCGTACAACCTATAGATTTGTAATGGCCCACATTCATGGCTAGTCATCGAACAAACAACCCACCTTTACCTAGTAATCCTGAAGGAGATAACTCACCTCACTCAGCGGAAGGATATATTCAACCTGAAATACCTTACGCCCTCCCTCACAAGGAAGTGAATCAGTTCAGAAGGATTACCAGAGCCTACGCCCAGCAAATCGACGCGTTGCCCTTCACCCCCATCCTCCCTTAAAGAAAACAAAAAAGAAGACTAGTAGTCATCACTCCCGACGAAGTTTTCGTACACTCTGTCGAATACTTAATATACTTTATGATCATTGAAATTCAAGAACCTCTTGACCTCATACCTGAGATGCCAGCTGACGACATCTCTGAACCTAACGATCTTTCAGAAGAGGAAGAGCCTGACTGCGACTCTAAAGATATGGAAAAGAACAATGGTCAAGAGGAGGAGAGGGATGTTTCACTTCAAGAAAACAAACCTTGGTTGGTCAGGGATTTTGTGGTTGTCCCTGGATGAGTACACAATCTCTCTTGACACCCGAAAACGTTTCTCCCCAAGTATGATCCTGAAACCTCATGATTTCATGAAGATCATATCAAGAAGTTCATACTCGCGATCATGCTTATGAACATTCAACATGAAGATATGGTATGTAGAATTTTCCCCTACACGTTCGAGAACTCGACTTCCACTTGGTATTTTAACTTGCCAGTAAGATCCATAACTAGTTGGACTAAGTTCCAAAAGGATTTTCTAGACAAATTTTCCGAAGAAACTATCACGGGATCCCTTATGGCTGAATTATTCATAGCCACCATGACCCTAAAGGAAAGGGTCAAAGATTCCAATTAAATATTCATGACTATCCTAAAAAAAAATTATCCCACGGTGAAACTGGCTCAAGATTTTCAAATTGAGATCTATGCCAACGCACTTCTGGCCTCTATTTCCATGTTCGTTAAAAGAGTCGCTAAGAAAACCCTCACTGAGAATTTCGAAGAGGCCAAGATGATAGAGTTCCAGATGAAAGGGTGTAAAGAAGGCCAAGCATCTCTAGCGAGAAAAGAAAGCTAGCCCCCTCCTAGGAGAGGAATCCTCTTGACTAGACAGTCAGGAAAGCTAGCTAAACCAACTCCCGATAAGGGTAATGGAGATATAGAATACCTACAACGCATGGTCATGAAACTATCAAATGGTATTATACATATGAAAATAAATGTGGGTGAGGGAAACCAAGGCCAAAGACCCTATAAGAATTTTTTTAAAAGAAACCATCCTTTCAAAGAAATTGAACCTCCCCCAGCCAACCTAAACATTGACTTAGGGAATGTTGCTTCTAATTCTTTCTGTACATACCACCAAGAGAACCACTCAAAAAGGGAATGTCCTCAATGGGTCCATGCCATGAATTTAATGTCTAATCATTTTCTGGGTGAAGTCTCTCTGACCAAACCATCCAGCAGTTCGACCTTTAACATTGTCGATCAGAAAGAGGTTGACCCACCACAAGACAGGACCATGTTGATATGGGATCCCGATATGATCGCATCTTTAGATGATCTATTTAAACCTCAGGCACCACCCACAGAGATATTGGTGGTACAGAGACGTAGTAAGGGTCAACCCAACCCAAAAGATACCAATGCCACCCATGCTTCACAAAGTAAATTAACTCTCGATCACCCGAGAATGCCTTTCACTCCCAGTAAAAATACTATAAGTATCCACACTCATTATTCTCCTAAACTAGATTACAATGTAGTAGAATATTTGAAGAAGCTGAAAGCTAATGTATCAGTTATGGACATATATAGAATCCCTCAGCAGAAAGACATTTTGTTGCAAGCTCTAAGTTTGGTAGAAAACCCAACCACCGACGATGGTCAGGAGAAGAATCTTCCCCCTATGGATTTGGAAAGCAAACCAACAATAAACACCTACTCAAAAGGTAGGAAGGAGAGGCCTTTTGTACCACCTTTCATTTTAACGTTCAAAGTCTTCAATAGGAATCTCCACAACTATCTGGTAGACTCTGGGGAATCTTCCAATGTCATGCCCTTGGCCGTTTGTAACAAATTAGGTGATGTCCCTCCAAAAAGTGATAATCATGTCATAAAACTGGATAGGACCCAGGTCAAAGTCACAGGGGAACTCAAAGATGTGATGATCAGGGTAGCCACTCATCCTAATTTCATGCAGTTGATTGACATCATTGTGGTGGATACACCTAAGGCATATTGCTTATTATTGAGCCGAGATTGGTCCGAAAAACTAAACATATACTTCATCACAGACTGGGCACACCTTTGGCTACTGCTGAAGGGATACAAGAACATGATCAGAATCAATAGGGAAAGATATCTAAAACATAGGGTCACTGACCTGGAAACCCTGAACGAACCAGCCTTTATAGATTTTCCCATACTAGGGAATTATTTTTGTGATTCTCACTTTGGCAATTTTTATCCTCTCCTATCCGATGTTTCTCTTACCCAAAGCTCCGAGATGATATTTCAAGAAGAATTCCTGATGCCAATGGATGATTCTCTCTTTTGTCAAGACCTAGTGTTAGGTCTTCTAGAAGAGAATATTGAAGAGAGAAACATTGATTGGAATGGAAATCATCGCTCACAAATTTGGACCCTTTATTTTGATGGATCCAAGTCACAAGAGGGTTCAGGAGTAGGGTGCATCCTCATCGATCAAAAGGGTAAACGCCATTTCTTGTCTTGTAGACTATAATTCGAGTGCACCAACAACACTTCCAAGTATGAATCCCTAGTACAAGGGTTAAATAAAACCATAGATCTTAATTTCAAGGAATTAAAGGTGTTAGGAGACTCGAAAATCATTATTAGACTAGTGAGAAACACTATACACTGCAACTCCCCTCATCTTAAGAACTAGCAGCAGGAGGTGCAGAGGCTGATAGAACGCTTTGAAGATTTCAATATACCTGTGATCCCTAGAGTGAAGAACATCCTTGCTAACTCTGTATCCACCATTTCTTCAATACTCTCTCCTTTATAAGGTTATGAAGCCTCCCGATTCACTATAGAACTACTCTACAAGCCATCAGTACCTACTAATATCTCTAATTGGAAAGTCTTTGATGGGGATGAATAGATCACAAGCTTCTTGACTAATCAATACAACTTCAAAGACCTCGCTATTGATGATGAAGAGTTCCAAGAGAAACCAATGGAAACTAGTCCTTGGGAGGGTCAACACGCGGATAAACCAAAGGTTCACACAATTCCAAAAGGGATAGAAAATCTAGAGAATTTGTTTGATCTAAAGGAACAATTCAAAGGACCTAAAAATGCAAAGACTGATAGCTCCTGCCCCCTCCATGAAACTGTAAATCTTGGAACCCCAGACAACCCAAAGTATGTAAATCTCAAAAAAACTATATCTAATGATGAGTGGAAATCCTACCTCAAATTATTCAAACAGTACCAGGATGTGTTCACCTGGTCCTATAAATATTCTAAAACATATGATACCCACATCATTCAACACACCATCTCGTTGAAACCCAAAGACAAATATTTTCAACAAAATCTTGAAAGTACCACCCATCCTTGGAACCCCTAATGTATCAAGAGTTAAGGAAGCTTTTAGATGCAAAGATAATTTTCCAAGTTAGACATTCTGCCTGGGTAGCGAACCTTGTTCCAATAAGAAAAAAGTCAGGAGAAATCCAATTATGCGTAGAATTTCAGAATCTCAATAGAGATTCAGAAAAGGACAATTATCTTGTCTCTCTAATGGAGCAACTCCTACAGACTGTGTCGGGCTCGGAAATTTTCTCCCTTCTAGACAATTTCTCGAGATACAACCAAGTGTTGGTTTCAGAGGAAGATCAATTAGAAACTACCTTCTGGACCAAATGGGGAAACTTCGCTTATAAATGCATGCCTTTCGACTTGATTAATGTAGGAGCGACCTTTCAAAGGGAAATGGACGTGGCGTTTCGGGGACTTATAGGTAAGTGCATGGTAGTCTATTTAGATGACGTAATGGTGTATTAGAAGAATAGAGAGGAACACATCCATCACTTAACTCAGATTTTTGAAAGATGCCGAAAATATGGTATATCACTCAATCCTAAGAAAACTATCTTCGATGTTGAAGAAGGTAAGTTGTTAGGTCATATTATATCTCAAGTGGGAATTCACATAGACCTCTAAAGGATTAAATCCATAGCTCAACTCCCGCTACCCCATAACAAGAAGGTTATGCAATCTTTTTTCAAGAAAATTAATTTTGTAAGGAAATTCACCCCCGACTTCACCGAAATCATCAAACCCTTACAAAAAATGATTCGCAGAGATTATGAGTTTAAGTGGGCTAATGAATGAAAAGACTCTTTCAACAATATCAAAGATGTCATATCCCAGGCCCCGGTATTGTGAAGTCTCAATTTCAATAGAGACTTTAACCTTTATACTTTCGCCTCTGACCAATCGCTAGCTGCGGTTTTGACTCAGAAGGACGGCGACAACAATGAAGCCCCAGTGTCATTCATGATCACAAACCTTCAAGGATATGAGCTCAATAACCCCACCATAGACAAGAAGGCCTACGCAGTCTATAAAGCAGTAAAGCATTTTAGGTCGTACATCCTCAAGAATCACACTAAGGTGATTGTGCCACACCCCACAGTCCAATCCTTGTTTACCCAACAAGAAATGGGAGAAATTAGAGGGAACTAGATGGCGGTAGTCTATGAATTTGATATAGATATAAAACCCACCAAGTTAGTAAAAGGACAAGGTTTGTGCAAGCTCACAGCCGAAGCTCAATATCAAGCAAACCAAGATCCAGGGTGGGATAATGAAATAGCAATGTGGTGTGGTGAAGCAACATACATTTCTCTAGGATTGGACTCTTAGTACAAAGATTTGGCTCATCTATTACATCATGGGACTTGTCCTGGAAACCTTAACCCTAGAGAAAGGAGAGCCCTCCGATTAAAATCCACACAATATCTCTTCATAAATTTGGTACTCTTCCAAATCAACTATGACTGGGTATCACTGAGATGTCTCAAACACGAAGATGTCAATAAAGTGTTGAAAGAACTCCACGATGGCCCCACTGGGGGACATTTTGCAGGGAACACCACTGCTCATAAGGTTCTGAGAGCTGACTATTATTGGCCCACTTTGTTCAAAGGCACTCATTCTTACACCAGGAATTGTAAGACTTGTCAAATAAGTGCTAGCAAGGAGATAAGGGCAACAATCACACTTCAGCCTGTAACTATCTCTAGACCATTTGAGTAGTGGGGGATGGATATCATAGGAGAAATTATGCCCAATTATTTGAAATTTCACAAGTATATTCTTACTGCCACCAACTATTTCACAAAGTGGGAAGAGGCCATCCATATGACCCATGTAAATGAGAAAATAGTCATCCAATTTATAGAAAAACAACTAATTACAAGGTTTGGCATTCCTTCCATTCTGGTATTTGATAATGCAGCCTACTTCTCCTCTACCCTATTGATAGAGTTCGCTCTGGACAAAGGAGTCATAATCAAGTACTCTGCAAATTATTACCCTCAGGGAAACGGTGTGGCAGAGTTAAGCAATAAGAATCTGGTGAGGATACTAAAGAAGACGGTTGTGAATAACCATAGAAATTGGCATAACCAAATCCATCATGCCCTATGGTTTGATAGGGTCACACCCAAAGAGGCTATAGGGAATTCCCCGTACTTCCTGGTCTATGGAAAAGAATCCATTCTCCCAAATGGGCTTTATCTTCCATGTCTCCAATTGGCCCAATATTCTAACGGTGATAAATCCTCGACCATGTAACAAAGAATCAACACTCTGCTCATGCTGGAGGAAGAGAGGGAAAGGGATGTATATGCATAGATTACAACACCCATGGAAAAGATTTTGAATAAATACTATTAGTTTCATTAGACAGAAGAATGCTAGCAGAGTTTCGACACACTGAAATAGAAAATGGTTATTGTGCCTATTTCGGTTTTCCCAGATTGGAGTAAGGAGTTTCATGTGCATGTCGATGCCTCCTCCATTGCATTAGGAGATGTGTTAGCACAACTGAGAGCTAGAGACATCGACCACCCATTAGCCTTTGCTAGCAGAAAGCTATCAACAACTGAGATTAATTAGACCACCATTGAGAGAGAAGGGTTAGCCATGGTGTATGTGCTGCAAAAGTTCTGCCACTACTTGCTGGGAGGACACTTTAAAATGTTTATTGATCACTCCATGCTGAAATACTTAATAAAGAAGCTAGTGTTGGGGGTAAGAATATGAAGATGGCTTCTGCTATTTCAGGAATATGATTTTGAGATCATGGTTAAGCCAGGATGAATGAACAAAGGTCCTGACCACTTGTCAAGGTTGGAACATGGAGAAGAGCCTACTATCTTGGAGGATACACTGGTGTATGCATAGTTGTTGGACATTAGAAAAATTGATGATCTCTTCATAGAGATAGTCCAGTTCCTATCAACAGGAATGGCACCTAGTGACTATACAATTATTCAGAAGAAACAATTGGTAGTGCGCGCTGCAGTTTTTTCGCTTATAGATAGAAAACTATACAAGATGGGACCTAACGAGATATTGAAAAGGTGTGTTATGGAAGCAGAGAGAGAATTGATCCTTGCAGAAGCACATGAAGGCATCGAAGGAGGAAACTACGCAGGGAAAGAAACAATGCGGAAGATTCTTAGGGCTAGCCTTAAGTGGCCTACTCTACACAAATATGCTAAGGACTATTACAGATCTTGTGATGTATGCCAAAGAGTTGGGAAATTTTCCAAAAGAGATGAAATTCCTTTAGCACCACAACTAACCCTACAAACATTTGAGAAATGGGCCATTGACTTCGTGGGACCTATAAACCCACTAGGGAAGCGCATAGGAGAAAGATACATAATCACTACGAATGAGTATTTGATCAGATGGGAAGAAGCAAGAGAAGTTAAGGACTGTAGTGAAACTACAACTGCATGCTTCATATTTGATGATATCATAACTAGGTTTGGATGCCTGAAGATCCTTATGAGCGATCAAGGCACACATTTCATCAATAAGACTGTTGAAGCCTTGACTCAAGAATTTGAAGTTCACCATCAGAAGAGAACACCCTATCATCCACAAGAAAATGGGATACTTGAAACATTCAATAAAATATTGGAGACAATGTTGACGAAGATATGTAGTGTGAACATGGATGACTAGGATTTGAGAGTACCAGCAGTATTATGGGCCTATAGAACCACTTGCAAGAAACTAACCATGCAGACCCCCTTCAAATTGGTCTATGGTATAGAAGTAGTTGTACCCATGGAATATTTGATTCCTAGTCTGGGAATTGCAACCTTTACAGATATGGATGACACTGGCACTATGAAAGAGAGGCTTGTGCAGTTTGTCAAACTGGAAGAAGACATATTTATTGCAGGATTTCACCAGCAGGTTCAGAAATAAAGAGAGAAGGACTACCATGACAGACACATAAAAGAGAAATCATTTAAGAAATTTGATCTGGTATTGGTATATGCCAGTAAATTCATGAAGAATCAAGGAAAGTTTAGAATGCATTGGCTTGGGCCATATGAGGTTTCCTATGTTACATAAGGTGGAGCTACGCAATTAAATACATTGAATGGAGAATGGAAGGAAGGATTAGTGAATGGGAGCCGATTGAAATTGTATTGTGACAACCAGCTGCCTCGCATCTCTTAGTAAAAGAAAAATGAAAAGGGTCTAGGTACTAGGTGCAGTTGAAACTGGGTACCAGACATAGAAAAGACAGTCTGCACAAGGAGGGGAGGGATGAGTAGAACTAAAAGCACAGGCTACCCCGCGCAATCTGAAGTCAAAGAAAAACATAAGGATCATATCTGAAGTTCCTTAGGATGAGTCACAGATGAGTGTTGGGAGCCTATTGGCCCTTAGGTATGGAAGCAAGCAAATATTAAGGAAGAAAAGGCAAAATGTGAACTGTGCGGAAGACACATTGACTGATATTGAGTCGAAGTGAGCAGAAGCGAATAAAACATGGTGTGAAGTAAGAGAAAGCAGGTTGTTGGAGGAGAAGATCGAGGATGACATATATGAAAGGAACAAGGATTGTTGATAACTAAACAAGCGGAAAAAACCACCGTTGGATGCTTTTGAGCATCACCCAAGAAGGAAGGAAAGATAGGTTGGTGAAGCCCTGAAAATGCTAGTCAAGTTGACCTAGGCCTTTAGACACCTAGGGTTTTGGTATCTAGGTTTTTGACACTTAGTGTTTAACCTAAGGGTGTCCGAGAAATATTGTAATGTATAAATAGAGGTCTAAAGGACCTGGGATGGGTTGTTGGTATTATTGGTGCTAGATTGGTTGAGAGTTCATTGTCCTTGTGTGATTGAGTGAGTACTATTGTGTGAGAAGGAAGTGCTCATTTCAAGAGCCTTCTAATATTGTAATATCTTCAACTGGGTGTGAATATCAACCCTACAGCTGGGTCCATAGGGAGGGGAGAGATAGAGAGGAGAAGAGAGAAGATCTTCTAGCTGAGAGTGTAGACAAGAATTGTATGCTTCATCTTAATATATTATAAAGCACAGTTATGTGGACGTAGCCCTAGGGAGAGGGTGAACCACGTATATCTTGTGTTATGTGTGGTTGATGTTGTGTTCTCTGTCATTTGATATGTTGCTATTGTGATATTGTGTTATATCTGAAGTATAACTTGCGCAGTAGGTTTGGGGAAGATAAATAATAACTAGGTGATTATGTATTGTTTTTGTGAATCCATTATGCATTCCCTCTTATTGTAGACACATGTGTCCTGCGACCCCTTATAGGTACTTTGGGTGAGACTGCATCTGCTTCATAGTTGTTTCTGAAAGGGCCAGTAGTTAGGGCTTGTTGGTGCGCTCTTGGAGCTGAACCCTGGGTCTGCCCCTGTGCCAACACACAGACACAGAGGAACACATTCATGCACGCCTATTTGCTACATAGTTGTGCACACATGAGAAGCTGTCAGAGAAACAGTCGTGCATGAATGCGCAACTGTACTTCGAATAGTTTTGCATCCAGTGCACACATATTTTCCCCATACAAGCGCCCCTGTGCGCGATTGTCCCAATTATAGTTGTGTACCCAAGCATGAGAATCCTTCAATCACCCACGCACTGGGGGGGCCAACCTCACAAAATCACTCTGTACGGCCATCCGTACAACCCTACCAAAACTAGAAATCCTAATTACTATGCAGGAGGATATGACCACTAAAATGGCGCTCGCTAATCCTAGATTGGTTGGCTTGATCTCCCAGAATCTCCAAATCTCTCTCAAACCTCTCGTAAACTCACTATGACAATAGGTACAAATGAGGTGTCATTATGGGCCCTACATCTATATATAGTCCCTTTTTCCAAACTTCTGAACCCAATTACAGGAGCTCAGAGCATCCATTTTCCGATCCATCTATAGCAATAGGATCAAGATCCCTCCACCTACACAGTCACATTCCCCAGGTCACCCTTTGTCTTCATCCCCCAAGGAGCCTTTTTCTCACATCATGCCCAAGTATGCATGCCCATGTTCAAAATTATCGAATAATTGTTATATGTTCTTTATCTACAGATATTGTTCATGTCGAGTATTCAATTTTCATGTGTGAAGGTACTTGGTCATCACACAACAACACATCCCCTTCAGGTATGTGATAGACATTGGAATCTAGTTATTCCATTTGAATATAAATTTCATCTTCTAGTCACACCCTCTGACATTCGCTTCTAGGATCCCCCCATCTGGCTATGCAGTACTCTCACCTCCGCTGCATTTTTAGTACTATTGCTTGGTAGCATTCTCCCCTACATGAGTTGTCCCATTCATAGTCCCCTTTTTGGCACTTTGACACTCATACAACTTTCACCCCTAGGGATGGGAGTCCTGATAGTCTTACACATGTTTGAGAATCAACCACATACTCCTTCTCCTGATTATGCTACCTTTCCCAATGGACTCCCAGGACATCTCCTCCTGGTTATCATTTGACTGTGCCTCCATAGTATCATTATCCCTCCATTTCATCCACAGTCATTTTTCCCATCTACTGATTTCCCTCCATTCATTTACCCCATATAGAAACCCACCTATTGGGCCCCCACCCTCCATCAATTACCCACACAACTTGCACCCTCATAGGCCAAGCCATCTTACACTAGGGAACCCATTTTTGTATCTACACACTTATACCACATTATTCTTTATTCCTTTGGTAATTGTACAAATCCTTTCTTTCCAGCATTTACATAGTTTTTGTGTTGTCGCACTTAGCAACCTTATTTTTTTTTTCGGAAAAGAAACCCCCATCACCCTTGGTTGGGGCATTCATTACCTTCTACTCTTGTTGGCATCATCCATGAACCTTGAGTGTCCCATAATCCATGTACCTATGATCTCTAATTTTGTCCACTTTGTCACGCCTATGGCACAATGTAACCCACATCTATTTGTCCCCTTGATGCTAGATTCATTTTCACAATTGTTGCCACTCATACTTCACATATATCCCCAACCAAGGGTAGTCTTGAGTCTCACCATGTCTTGACTTCATCCATCAACCTCATCAATTCTTGATCTCATCTAGTGGATTTCATGAAGCCCTTTTCTTCTTGGAGTCGTGTCTCTCTTTCTGTCGACATTAGCACAGCGTCCATGAGGGTGACAATCTCTTGACTCTCATTCCCTTTACAATGAGGAGTCTCGGATGACACAAAGAAAAACACCATTGTTCTATGCTGTCGTTGACCCCCATAAAATTTGACTTTAACCCCATCTCATGTGACGATGGGTCTTACTTTGCGACTATTGCAGTTGTTTTTATATTTTTTGAAGACCTCTGAAATTTGTTTGGATATCAATGCTCGCAAATTATCGACACTTCTTACATGTGTCATCACCTCTTATTAGAGGATGTTCACCATCAGAATTGTCATCTACCATTATCAAACCACCTCGAAGGGTGTTGAAGTTATCTACGTCAACATACCACTTTTATTATTCTCTTACACATTTTGAGTTACATGACACGAGCATGGGGGCATGCCCACCTTGTTTGTACATAGTTTTATTTATCCACACCTAACGAAAGGTTTTGATCCCATAGGTTCCCCTCTCCTTCCAATGGGTCACTCTTGCAATTCCTCTCAATGCTCTTTCTTACAATGGTACTCTCAGTAGAGGAAACATTGATGTATTTCATCTATACGTATGCTCCTAACCTCACACATCAGGGGGCATCTATAATCACTGAAATTTCATCCTAAAATGGTTATAGGAATATAGCATCTCCAAACACCTATTATTTCATTCATGTCCCAAAAATGCATTCCCAAAAGGCACAAACAATGAAACTATTTATAAAATCAGCATGCACTTAGAATATAAAGGAAGCACACACACATGCGCCAGTAGAAAATGCATGGAAATTTCACATGCACGCGATGCACGACTGTGGATGAAAAAAGTTGTGCACACCTCATAACAACACATTAATGATTATGGTCATCCTCCCATCCACTTTTGGTTTATCTCCCAATTCGATTTGACCCCCAAATCCAAGCTAAATCCAAGTGAGGGGTTGTTCAAATACCTAAAGGGCCCCTTGTTCACACTAACGACCGGTTGGATAATGCCTCAAAGATTTGCTATAAAAAGAGGCCATGGATGCACTATATTTTCAAGAATATAGTTGTATATTTATGCTGTCTCTATTCTCCTACAAGGAAACTCTTTCCTCATTGGAGCATACAAGCACCACATCATTAGGCTATTCACATCACCTCTTAAGTGAATGAGCTTTGGATTTCTTCACCATTTTCTTTTAGTTTACTATTTGTAAGAATATTTCTCTCATTGGGGGTTCAAGAGACCTCCCTTGGAGGAAGAGGGGGCCCATAAGTCTCCCTTTCTCTTTGGTGTTTTCCCACTAATACAATCTATCCATTGTTGGCATGAATATTGGTCAATTGTTTGGTTAATTTTGGTTCTAATTCCCTTATGCACTTTAGTTTAGTTTCTTTAATTATTGTTAGATTATGTGTTTGTTTATTTCTTGTGCTTGACATTTATAACTCTTGCACTAATGATTTTCCTATCCAGCTAACCCAACTGGACTTGCAAGTGCCCCTCTTTTTCTCATTCAGGTGATGAAAAGGATACAATAGACACCTTCTGGTTGTATCTGGAGAACATAGGGGGTTGTAGCCTCCTTTTGGTTGTAGCCAAAGAATTGGGGAGTTGGAGCTTCCCTCATGTTATAGCCTGAGAAACTAGGGGGTTGGAGCCTCCTTCTAGTTGCATCTAGAAAACAAAGGAATTTGGTGCTACCAATGAATGTAATTCTTCAAGACATATAAGAAAAAGCATCCCGTGGTTTTCTCCCACTTTGGGTTTCCACATAAAACACTAGTGTATTGAGTATCTGTATGATTGTTCATTTGTTCATTTATTATTTACTCTGTAGTTATTGGATGATAATGATACATTGATATAACACTTGGATTATATGGTTAAAAAGGATTAAATTTCTCTATTACTTATTCACACCCCTCTCAGTAATCCAACACTATCTCCACAGACTTTGCTGACATTCTTGAAAGAGAAAACGAATCCTCGCTTGATAAATTAATGTCAGACGAAGCTTATTTTTAGGACATCTTTAGAGCCCAACAGTTGTAACTGAAGTATCCATCTTGGTTTCTTTTGTCATCAAAATGTAACTGCAACAAAGAATGAATTTCTTTAATTAGTCCTCCATTTTATTGGTCAAAATCAGAGGACCAAAAATTGAAACTATGATATAAAAACATGCTTTTCATCTACACACGAAGAAGTCATAATATTACTCCAATAGGATATAGTTAATCAAGTAATATGAAATTATTAATGATCGACGACATGATAGCCTGAGATATTGTGTAAAAAGAAATTTCATGGTATAACTCTTTATGACAAAAATCATACATCCTCTTTAACATAGTGATGCAGGAGCATCCTAAGAAAGCGCAAAAACGGAGGACAGTTGGATACTCACCAACACAGAATTTGAAGATATTTTGAATTTCAAAATAGAACATTTATGTAATATCTGAATAGACATAAGTTCTCATAAATGTTTGGAGATTGTAATACATATCTTGAGCGTTGCGCTCATCTATCGGATATGGAGGCATTTATTGTAATGAATGTAATGTAGATAGAGTTTTTAATTTGATTATATAGCTTAGAGTGTAGGAGGGAAAACTCTAGAAATCTCCCTCATATGTATTTTATTGTATCATCATTATTCAAAAAAAAAAAGGAGATAGAAGTAAGGATTTGTTGAGCAGAGAGCATAGGAGAACAGAGTTGTAGAAGATGTATAAGTAGATAGTTGTTGCTATTGAACACATGTACAGGAGAACTTGAGTTAATATAAGAATTCTTTGACTCAATTTCATGGTGTTTTATGGTTACTGTTTGCATCTATTGAATGGTATGTTTACAGTGTGCTTGTATGATCTATTATTCATTTTTTCTATGTTGTGTATGTATCTGTGATTTCATGTTGAATGTATGAAGTCCGTGAGAGGGAGAGCATAAGTTTTCAATTGTTTCTCGTCCTGAGAGTTCTTGCAAAGAGTGCATTGAAAGTCCGTAAGGAGTGTGTTGACGAGGTTCTGAGTTCATATCAGAAAATCTCAGGAGGGATATCGTTGTTCTTATACCACTAGAAGCGAAAGTGTAACACAGAGTTGTGCAAGGTGTGCGCAGGTCGATCGAAGTCTCGGACTTTACCAACCTAAGTGTGAGATTGAATAAATTATGTCATAGGGAGTGCATGGAACTGGGAAGTTCAGATAACCAGAGGTTATCATGAATTCCACAAGGAGTGTGCACAAGAATACATTAGAATTCGTGAGTTTGCAGCAGTAATCAGACTCGGGAAAGATAAGGACTTTGAATAGTTCGAAGGAGGAAAAAGGGTTGGATTCACCTCGTAGAAGTCAAGATAAGAAGAAAGAGATGCCAAGTTATTTGGCCAGGAGTATCAAGAGTCTGAATGAATGGTTGAAATTCTCAGAAGGGAAACTACCGATTCGACATGGACCATTAGATCCTATGGATCAGCGGAGAAGTTAAGGCTGAGTGTCTATCAACACTCATAAGCTCAGAGGAATATTCATCATTATATCTAGATCAACGAGATTCACTGGTCTTTTCATTTCAGATTTTGACATTTCGGGAGTCAGAGTGTGGAGAAAGTCATGGCTTGGAGGCCTTGAATTAAGAAATCTCGATACGCAAAATTCTGATACAATCTGGACCATCAGATCATGGGAATCTTAGAGCCGTTGATATGAGTAGAAGAAGTCACAGGTCTGGACTTCAGGAAAAGGGGAAGAGTAACATCGTGAACTCACGAGTCATGAAATCCCGACACGCTTGGAAGTGGACCCCAGGGTTAGATTGGAGGTCACATGGGTGAGGCATAAGAGAGGAGCTAGTGGACCCGTCAACCCTTTTTGAGGTTTCAGGAATTGAAGGATTTAGAAGGACTCACAATAGAAATCCAAAGTTGTGAAACTTGAAACACCTTTTCAGTTGAAGGCTATGGTCACATCGGTTGGTCACATGGAGTGGAGGTTTGCACCTAGTGCTTGTTTGCACAGGCGTAACTTCTAAGTAGGACCTATGGTTATCTGTGTGAAGGTTCCAGTGGGAACTAAGGAGCCATTTCAGCTCAAGGAATGGAAATATCCAATGACCAGGAGGTCACGCAAAACCTACTGAGGTAGGAGTGCTACATCAGGTGGTATCTGAGCTTACAATTTTTTTCTTCTATAGGGGGAATATAGAGGCCAGTTGTGAGTTGAATTCTGTGTGGATAGATTGAACCAATGCCACCGAGAAGATGTCAAGAAATAAATTTATCCGATGCAGCCTTGGAAAGGGATATGAGAGAACTTCATGCTCAATTGGATTCCATGGAGACAACACAAATATGGACAAATGATAGTGGAGATGTTAGTGAGGAAGAAAGTGAAAACGAAGCTAGAGCCAAAGAAGAAGTTGTAGCCAAAAATGTTGCAAAAGAACGTATATTCAAAGTTGTTTCCAGAATAGGGGCCAAAGAAAAAATGGAAATCCCGATGTATGAAGGTAACTTAGATGTTGAGGAGTTGATATATTGGTTTAGAGCTCTGGATAAATACTTCTATTATGAATATATCGAAGATGATAAGAAAGTAAAACATGTTGTCACTATACTGAAAGGACATGCAACACTGTGGTGGGATGAAATGCAGGCTGACAGGCATTGCAAAGGAAAGCAAAGAATTAAGAGCTAGGATAGGATGGTCGCAAAGATGAAAGACAAATTCATACCCAGAGATTACCAAATTAATATTTTTAGGAGAATGAAGAATTTGATACAAAAAGGGATGATATTGAATGAATACACTGAGGAGTTTTACAGGTTAAACATTAGAGTAGGTCAACATGAGAATGATGATGAAAAGATCACCATATCTATGAAAGGCATGAGATATGAAATTCAGGATGAGATAAGCAAGGTCAAAGGGGTAGAGGTAGAAGTCAGAGCAGAGGCAAATCAGTCGCCCAAGATAGAGTACAAAATCTGAAGGATGAAGAGAAGAAACCTCATAATCACCCAGAAAGGGGAGGAAGTTCACAAGGAAGACAACATGCCGACAAAAATCCTTTTTCGCAAGCAAGAGGAAGAGGAAGAGGCAGAGGAGGTGAAATAAAGTGTTTTGTTTGTGGAAAGATAGGACATAATTCCTTTGAATGTCCCGATAAAAAAATATATGGAGGAGGTGAAGATCACATTTCATAAGTGCAAAGGCAAAATGTTGAGGCAAAAGATGCAGAAGGTGGAAGCTCCTTAATGATGAGGAAAATTCTCTTGAAGCCTAAGAAAGAGATAGAGAATCCAATCCAGAGAAATATTTTGTTTAGAAATACTTGCAAAACCAAGGATAGGGTGTGCAAGGTAATTGTGGACAGTGGAATCATGAATAATATAGTCTCCACAGAGATGGTGGAAAAGCTAGAATTGGAGACAACTGCACATACGAGACCGTATAAAGTATCGTGGTTGCAAAAGGGACATAAGGTAACAATCACTAGACAATGTTTAGTTGAATTTAAGATAGGGGGTTATAGAGATGAAATCTTATGTGATTTTATTCCCATGGACGTATGTCATATTTTGTTGGGGAGACCGTGGAAACATGATAGGAATGTTGTTCATGACGGAAGAAAGAATACATATACCTTAGAAAAGAATGGTAGGACGCATATGTTGCTGCCAATTTAAGACAAGAAAATGAAAACAAAAGAAAGAAACACTATACTTATCATGAGTGGGAAGGAGCTTCTTGATGAATTTAATAAATATCAAGAAATTCATTTTGTTGTGGTTACAAAACCTAGAGTCATCTTCACCAATACCTCAACAGATGATCTTCCTGAAGAAATTCAATAACTACTAGAGAATTTTGTTGATATAGTGGTAGACGATTTACCTTGTTTGTTGCCGCCCATCATAAGTATAAGCCATCACATTGACCTTATACCAGGGGAAAGTTTTCCAAACAAAGCAACGTACAGATTGGCGCCGCATGAGATTGAAGAGGTCAAGAAGCAAGTCCAAGATTTAATGGACAAAGGGTTGATTAGGAAAAGCTTGAGTCCTTGTGTTGTACCAACAGTGTTAAGTCCAAATAGGGATGGTGGATGGAGGATGTGTACATACTCAAGGGCTATAAACAAAATTACCATCAAGTATAGATTTCCTTTACCTAGGATGGATGACTTGATGGATTAATTGAGTGGAGCAAATTGTTTTTCAAAAATTGATTTGAAAAGAGGATATCATCATATTAGAATGAGGGAAGGTGATGAATGGAAGAAAACATTCAATACTAATGAAGGACTATATGAATGGAATGTCATGCCATTTGGCTTGATGAATGTGCCAAGTAATTTTATGAGATTGATGAATGAAGTCTTGAAATATTTCATTGGAAAATTTGTAATTGTGTATCTTGATGATATATTGATCTTCAGTAAGTCTGAGGAAGAGCATTTGAGAAATTTAGATTTAGTGATGAGGAGGTTGTAGCAAGAGAAGTTACTGATAAATCCGAAGAAGGCATCTGTCATGAAGAAAGAACTCATTTATTTGGGTTTTTTTATCTCTTCGAATGAGTTGAAGATGGATCCTGAAAAACTAAAATCAATCAAAGAATGGCCATCGCCAAAGAATATCTTTGAAGTCAGAAGCTTCCATGGGTTAGCCAGTTTTTACAGGAAGTTAATCAGAAATTTTAGTGGGATTTGTGCACCGATGATGGACACAGTCAAGAAGAGACATAAATCTTTTCATTGGATAGAGGAAGCAGAGAAAAGTTTCAAGTTTCTGAAGGAGAAAATAACTGGACAACCAGTTCTAGTTCTGCCAGATTTCAGTAAAAATTTTCAATTCAAATGTGATGCAAGTGGATTTGCAATTGGAGTAGTCTTAAGTCAAGACAATAGACCAATTGCATACTTTAGGGAGAAGTTGAACGATGCCAAAAGGAATTATTCCATGTATGATAAACAGTTTTATGCATTCATACAAGCGTTGAAGAAATGGAGACACCACTTGGTTCCAAAAGAGTTTGTTTTGTATAGCTATAATCATGCCTTATAGATTATAACCAAACAGGAAAAACTGAACCGGACACATGAAAAATGGGTTGAGTTTATGCATAACTTCACTTTGTTATAAAGAACATTTCTGGAAATGCTAACAAGGTTGTTGATGCATTACGCAGGAAATGTTTGATTCTACAGCAGTTTCGATTCAAGACCTTAGGTTTTGATATCCCTAAGAAATGTATAGAGATCATTTAGATTTCAAGGATTCTTATGAAGCATATGAGAATCCTATTCTAAGAGATAGAAGCCAATGGATTGAATACTTGATTCAGGATGGACTGTTATTCAATGGAAATCAGTTGTGTATCCCGAAGAGTTATATGAGAGAATACCTTTTGAAGGAAAAACATAGTGGAGGATTGGCTGGACATTTCGACCATGATAAAACATTTGTGAAACTGAACATCTTGTATTATTTTCCAGGAATGAGGATAGATGTCAAGAAATTTCAAAACAAATGTAGAATATGCTAGAATGCAAAGGGAAAAAGATAGAATACAAGATTATATCAACCATTGCAAATACTAGATAGGTCGTGGGATGCGGTAAGAATGGATTTTTTGTTAGGATTGTTGAGGACACAGAGAGGTTGTGATTCCATATTTGTGGTGGTCGAAAGATTCTCAAAAATGGCACATTTCATTCCATATCAGAAAACCAATCATGCAACACACATTGAAAATCTATTTTTCAAAGAAGTTGTTCGACTTCATGGTTTACCCAAGGGTATTGTTTCGAACAAAGATACCAAATTCATTGGTCATTTCTAGAGGACACTATGGAAGAAGTTGGGAATGATTTTATCTTTTTTCTCAACCTATCACACTCAGACGGATGGAAAAAATGAGGTAGTAAATCAAAGTTTAGAGAACTTGTTGAGGAGTTTAGTAGTTGAACATCACAATTAGTGGGATCAGATTCCGTCACAAGTGGAATTTTCTTATAATGACTCACCTAATAGGAGCACATGATAGAGACCATTCCAGATAATGTATGGAATGCAACCAAGAGGAGTATCTAAGCTGAGATACTTAGAGAAGAGTGAGTTTAGAATTGTTGGAGTAGAAGATTTTGTAGCAAAGATGCAGGAGATCCACAACAAAATCAGAGAGTGGTTACAGTATTCTAACCAGGAATATAAGCATAGAAAATATCAACACAGGAGAGAGATTTAGTTCAAAGTGGGAGATTTGGTTTTAGTGCACCTAATAAAAGAAATATTCCCAAGGGGAACGTAAAATAAACTAAAGATGAAAAAGATAGGGTCGTGTAAGATTTTACGAAAATTTAAGGAAAATGATTATGAAATAGAATTGCCAGACAGTGTGGGCATATCACCCATATTCAACGTAACAGATCTGTATCCTTACAGAGAAGACAAAGAAGGAGGAGAATAAAATCAAAAATAAGTTCATTGGGTCAAACAAATGCCTGTAGCTAAAAATCCGCAAATGGAAAAGATAATTGATCAAAGATTTAGCAAGAAGACCCGATAAGGACATATTTTGAATACTTGGTGGAATGGAAGGGACACCCAATTGAGAATGCCAGTTGGGAAAAAAAAACAGATATCTAGAAGCATGGACAGATGGTGCAAGATCTCATGAACATGAGTTCATGATTTTTTCAGCCAGAGGAGTATGATGTAGGAGCATCGTAAGCAAGTGAAAAAACGGAGGACAACTGGATACGCACTAGTGCACAATTTGAAGATATTTTGAATTTCAAAATAGAAGTTTATGTAATATCTAAAGAGACATAAGTGCTCTTAAATGTTTGGAGATTTTAATATAGATCTTGAGCATTGCTCTCATATGTCAGATATGGAAGCATTTATTGTAATGAATGTAATGTAGAGAGATATTTTAATTTGATTAGATATCTTAGAGTGTAGGAGGTAAAACTCTAGAAATATCCCTCATATGTATTGTATTGTATGATCATTATTCAAAAAAAAAAAAAGAGATAGAAGTAAGGAGTTCTTGAACAGAGAGCATAAGAGAACAGAGTTACAGAAGTTGTATACGTAGATAGTTGTTGCTATTGAACCTGTTAGCACTATAAGTCACCTCCTGATTGCAGGGGTGGTAAGCCCAGTACCCAACAATGTTTAGGTGGATGTTGGTTTAAATGGGTGAAAGTTGATGGACAAAACTCATCACTAGAATCATGTTACAACACAGAACCAGACAAGAAATGCATAGGGAAGTGAGGGCCATATTAACTTCAGTCAGTTGATTGAGTTTAAAAGAGAGCAGAGGGAAGACCTGGTGAGAAAATGAGAATAAGACTTCTATGGGAATCCAACCTTCCAGCATATTGAAAGAATATAAACTCAATCTCGATGATGCTTTCGAGCCCAGATTTCAGACACTGAAATGTGCCCAAATGACATAGTTCCAACAACATGATGATCGAACCTCCATCACCATGAAACTACAACAACTTGATTGGATCTTCCAATTCCAAGTTATTCAATGTGAGAGGGAACATGACAACATAGGAAACTAAGTAAAACTGATCACGGTACTGCTATGATCAAACCTCCATCATAACAGGATAACAATCCTTGACTAGATCCTCCAATTCTGAGTGTTTTGACACAATATTTACAGAGATGTGAAAGGAAACTGAATTCTACTAACTGAAAGTCTCAAATTGACATACATATCTAGACACAGCTCTGGTGTCAAAACATAATAAAAAATGGGATCTCTTATCAACCAAAAGACAACCATTACAAATATCAAAATGGCTCCAATATACTCAGAGAAACTCGCCACCCATGTCAGAGGAGTGGTTCAAACATTACATTCAAATATTTTTGTGTGCAAGTTCTTCTTGCATACTATGTGTTGAAACAGATCTTAAATTTTTTATCTTGAAGGCCTAGATTTTTATTTTTTGTGTTTTTCGGGTTTCAGCTTTCTTAAAATAAGAGTTTCGTCATTTCTAAATTCACGATACCTTTTTATCAATTGTTTTTTGAATAACGAACGTAAAAAAAGAAGTTTACAAAAAATATAAATTTTCCAACGCTCTTTTGAAAAATTATTTAAAACGGGTTGAAATTTTAAAATTTATGACTTTTAAATTAAACTTTAAAGAATTTTCGAGATTCGGGGTTTCCTGCAAACAAATTTTTGATGCAAATCGAATCACGAAACCCCGATCCCTGATTTCTCGAAACGTTGGAATCTTAATTTAAAAACAAATTAATTTAGTCTCTTCTAAGAAAGGTTAAAGGTGAAAATAATTATGTCACGATTTCGGGATTCACGGTTCTGTGAGAGCACATCTCCTGTCATCATGTTTCCCGAAATCTCGATTTCCAAAATCCCAATCCATAAGTCATGTTAAATTAAACTATTTATGTTTTGGCCTTAATCATGATTATTTAGTTATTTAAGATAAGTTAAGTCCTATTTTGAAAAAAGAAACAAGCCATCGCGATTTCGCGATTTCGGAGATCGGATTTCATTAATAACACACATCTCCTGTCATCATGTTTCCCAAAATTCTGATTTCCGAAATCCCGAAAAAAAGTCTAATCTCAATGAATTAACGTGCTAAAAGAATTTAAATCCTAATTAAAGCATCATGATTTCATGATTTCTCATTTTTGGAAATCGTTTTTTCATCGACTACATACCTCTCGACATCATGATTTCCGAAACCCCGAAAAATGAAGTTTTCAACTTTAAATTATGATTAACATTAATTAACTTTTTTCTTAAAAACAAGATTAATGGTAATCATTCTTAGGTGTTCATTTATGTTTCGCTTACCCATTAAGTAGGTTTCTCGTTTTCTTCAAAACCCGAAGGTACTTAAATATGGACATTAAAAGTGTATCTTGGTAAAATATCTTCTGCATTAAGAGATTTAATTTCATGACAGCTGTGCAAATCTCGTCATTTTTTAAATATATTCAAAATAAACATTCAAATGTCTGTGTTATCATTCTAAGCTGAGCTCATTCATCCATTTGTTGTTACAGGTTTAAAATTAAACACAAAAGTCATGGCACACAAAAATGCACCGAAAAAGAATGAAGATGCACAGGAAGGATATATTATCTCTGATACCACTCCACATGCTATAGATTCTATTAAATCATGGACTCAAATCTCAGATTTACTTGAATATGAATTAGAGAATGCTCATCCTAACTCCGAAAATCATTTCCGGGACATAGCTGAGTCTGAGCTTCATAAGATCGCTGCACGTCCGAGGCTTGTGGCATACACTGATATGATCAGCTAGGCTCTGGATAAGGTAGATATCCCAACAAGGAGCATTCTAAATGAGCAAGGAGCTATCGTCGACTCATTCAGACCAGAGCACATTCAAGTAATGTATAAACTCTCCCCGAGTCATAAACATACTTTTAATGCTGAATTTTTAGCTGAGTTTCAGAGAAAATAATGTATTGAGGTAGACCAGACATATCCCGATATGATTAGAGGATGGGCGAGGTCTGAAGAAAATTTTAGGGCTGATGCTCATGGGATTTATGCTACAGCCTCCTTAAATGAATATATGGTTTATATAGCCATTATGTTATGCAGACTTTTCGGGAGAAAAGATCCCTGTCATTTTCATGCAGACTGGGTACCCTTTTTAGAGGAAGCTTCAGAAGGAAATGGTTTTAACTGGCATAATATTTTCTCAGATAACCTAACACAAGAAATTTTAAACTATAAAGCAGCCAAGTCAAAGGGACAACTAGCGGCTTTTTATATGTCTGCATACATAATGGATGCAATCCGTTTATGACTCCCTTTCCATTAATGAATTGGAGTTGGAGTATTTCCTATACATAACCCATTCATAAATACCACTTGGCCCTTTGGGAAGAAAATGCTAAAGGTGCATTTTACAAGGTTTGTCATTTTATTATTATTCCCATGCACAAAATGTTTTTTGGATGCGATCCCCCTCGCATTTTAGATACAATCATAGAAATTCTTAAAGAAGTTGTCGACTGGTTCATTGAGGAAATTTTTTCCTACATTAGGGTTTATGGTTGTTCCATTCCCCCTCATGCACTCCCTAAATTCCTACCAAATAGATTGGTATGCAGAGAAGTAGCTTATCAGATAGCCAAGGGCGGTGTTGGATTGGAATGAAAAGCACTTCAGAAAAAATCATGGCCATCTTTCCCTGTTCATGTTGGGAAATTTTCTTTATCAAATTTAGGCCATTCTAAGGTAGAGGATGAGTCATTAGAAGAAGTGAAATTAGTAAATATTGAGCACAGAAAATATGACCCCTACCAAATAATAAGTAGGCATTACATACATTGTAATCTAAAGGCATATGAACATGAAGTATCTATTTATGATGATATATTTAAAGATGTTAAGTCTTATGAAGAAGTGTTTAATAGATTCCAGGCATTTCCACCTAACTCACACGCTAGATTCACATCTTTTCAAAGCCATAGGTGAAGCTGCCTACCTAAGATTTTACAGGGTGAAATTTCGACCCCATCGCCAGAACAACAAGGATCCCCTCCAGGGTTTGAAACCAATATATAGGATAAAGCAAATAACAAAGGTAAGTTAAAATAGCGAGATACCCTCCCAAGATACAGAGGGTTCTCAAACAAAAGAATTGGGAACGGAGAAGATAAAAGAGCTGGGAACAATTCTAGAAATCATGAAAAATGTTCCAGAAAAGATAGGAGGAACAGCTTCAACAGAACTTGGTAGTCCTATCACCTCTTTAAGTCCATTACAATCGACTTTTGGAACCCCCATGAAGGAGTTTTATATTTCATTGATCTAGAGCCTATTTCGAGAGATGAAATCCCCTCATCAGATTACTTTTTTAGTAAAAAGCGAAGAGCAGTCTTGAAATAGGAAATTCATCCAAGAGGAGAAGGGACGATTAAAAAGCATAGGGTTATTATAGATGGAAAGAAACTCAAGGATGGAGAATTTTCTACAAAATTAGTAGGTACAATGGGTGCTATAGCATCTGCAAACATGTATTATGTTGGCAATTTAATAACTATGCTTGAACAGAAGGACCAAACAATAATTCAGTTGCAAGACAAACTAAAGGAAAATGAAAGAAATATTAGTTGGGGAATACAGAAGGGTCTAGAACAAGCTAGACTAAAGGATATGAAAGAAATCCAGAAAAAGAATAAAGACTTGGAGGAGGAAAAACTCATAATACAGGTCACACAGGAACAGGTTCGAAAGCTGGAAGAAGAAAACAAACATTTACAAGATAAAATTATTTCTATTACTAATTAGGTGATAGAACTTGAAAATTTCAAGACACAAGCATTGGAGATATATGTAAGAATAGAGGAGGAACAACAGAAAGTGTTATTGAATCTGGAAGTAGTCCAGAAATATTTTCAAGAAACAAATAAGTCTTTGGAGAATATGTTCCAGAAGGAAAGGGAGGCAAAATCAGCTAGAACAACTTTTCAGAAGGTAGTGACTTTCTCATCAAAAGAAGAGGTTTGAAAGATTTAGAAATTATCTATTTCTGAACAGGTTAAAGGGGACATAATAATAAAAGTGTGGGAAGAAAAGCTGGCCAAATATAAATGAATAACAAGAGAAGTCAACGATGATTGCCAGGGAATCTTCGATCTATTAGAAAGAGCTTCATTGAATATCGGAACAAATGACTGTTCTGGATTATTAGGCGAAATCAATATTGTCAAGCACCAGCTAAGGTTTAGAGAAGAGCTGGAGGAAATGAAAGAAAAAATTTCAAAAATTAAATTGATCAATATTACAGAGATCAACAAATGGATGGTGATGTCAAATCTAAAGTTGAAAACTATTAAATTCACAGAAAATATGATAGAAAATTGTTGGCCCGAATTGCAGAAAAGATTTTTCTTATTTGAAGCAAATGAGTTACCAGATGCTCCCAGGACTTTTGTGAAGTTTTTGGGGAAATGCGTTCAGTGTATTGAAGTGGAAAAAGGAAGTTCGTCAACACAATCTTAAAATCTTTTAAAATGTTTTTATCATTTAAAATTAGAAAGAAATTGTAAAGGGTTGACATTATGTTTATGTAACCGTAATATTAGGAAGTTGGATAGTCACCAATGAGAAATTTTGATGAAAATGTATAAATATAGTTTCTAAAGACTGAGAAAAGGCTTCAGAATTTTTGGAGAGAACCATTTTGTAATATCAGTTTTCAAATACATCATAATATAGATCACAAATGAGATTTCGAATCCTGCAAATTTGTAGCTATGTGTCTTCAACCCTATTTATTATACTTTGTTGTATTTTTTCTTTCAATGTTTTTCTAACGAGTAATCAATTTGAAGTTATATACATCATTGATTTATATTTCAGATTGGTTTGGATGTCAAATGATTTACAGTTTTTCCTCTGAAATTGCTATTAGTAATTTTAAGACCTGTAAAACTTTTGTACCTTAATGCTTAACTCTCATTAGAAACCTCATTTTTCTTTCATCATTGTCTATTGAAATATGAGATTCTTTCTTGATTAAATCCTCATATTTTTCTGTAGTGTTTATTTGTTATTTTACAATTCTCGAAAGTGTTACAAATCCAGGAAACGACCTTGAATGTGTTTACATTACTATTTTAAATTTTAAAATTGTTTTTTTTGTTCTCATCTCTGGAAAATTTGAAGTAACAATTGATTAAAATCCTTTTACAAATAAATAAAGTTTTATCATCCATGATTGTCCCAAGTAGCAGACAACCCAACATTGAACCGGGCCTTCACGATCAAACCAGTATTGTCTTGAATTTATTTAATACCATTTTACAAACAACAACTAATCAGGTTGAGTTAGAATGTTCATGGGCTTCTATTGAGAGAGACATTAGAATCCAAGAACAACAGGAAGCAAGACAGAGACAGTTGAGAAAATGATTCTAATTTAATCTTCCTTTGATTTCTTATTCCCAAATCATTCCTTTAAATCATTTACGGATGCCTTGATGGTATACTTTATAGCCTTAAAGTATAAACTCAGGAACAACATCTTTTTGGCACCGTTTCTGGGGAACGAAGAAACGAATCTTTTCCCTGGGAAGAACGACATTGACATTTTATGTTTTTGATAGTGAACAAGGACAGAAAACCTTCTAAGGCTAAATATTTTTTCACTTGGTGACTCCACAATAACTAAACTGGCTATTAGCAGCAAGAACACCAGAAAAAACCCAGATAGAAAGCAGACCTCACCAGTCTCCGATCCAGAAAAAAATTTAAAATCATGAAAATCACTTAAACAAGTCTTTTTATCCATGTATACTATAGGTCAACCTGACTTTATGCAATCAAACACGTCGAAAACTCTTGAAAGATCACTTTCACTTCCCCCCTCATTCAATACTTTCTCATTTCCTAAAGTTTCTTCTCCAGATTTCCGAGAATCTTCTCCTCACACTTTCTGAACTTCAATCTCGAATCTAACCATGGTTTCACAAGGAGGTGCTCGAGTTGGAGGTGGTGCCCCTGGAGGTGGTCAAGTACCGCTTCCTGGGATTTTCGCTAAAGTAGTTGCTAGATATGCTCCCCTTGTTCTTCATGTTCCTCTTCATGATCTCCCTGAGAATTATATGAAAATCCTTCCAAAATTTACAGGGGAAGGTGATCTGACTGCCCAAGAACATATAAACGTTTTTTATCAGTTTGTTGACATACTCGGAATAGAACATGAAGATGTTTATTCTAGACTCCTCGTTCAAACTTTCAAGGGACAGGTGAGGACCTAGTTCCGATCCTTAGCAGCTGGATCTTTAAGATCCTATGAAGAACTTGAAAGTGCTTTTATTAGACAATGGGGAGAGAGGAAGGATCACCTCTACTACTTAACTAAATTCGGAGCCCTTAGAAATAAAAACTCTAAGTCAGTTCTAGAATTCACACAGAGGTTCAATAAGTTGTATAATAAAATTCCAGATGAGGTTAAACCTTCACAACCTGCAGCAAAAGTGACATTTGTTGGCGCTTTTGATCCCGACTTCACCTTATTATTGAGAGAAAGGAGATCAATAGATATCACGAAAATGCAGGATGATGCGCTTGAGATTGAATCAAACATGATGGCATCAGGAAAACTTAAAGCAAAGACTGAAACTGGAAACAAAGAAAATAAGAAATTTAAAGAGCAAGGTGGATCTTCGGGATCAGGAAAATCATCGGGAGATAGAATAGAAGAGATGGCTAGGGTCATTCAAGAACTTTCAAACAAGATCTTGAAAATGGAACTAGAGAAATCGAAAAGAGATAATTTCCCTAGAAAAGATTTTCGAAGAAATCCTGAACCTCAGGGACCACAGAAAATAATTAAAAATGAAGATCAAAAAATTCCAACACCCTTTAAAAGTGAAAACTACATCAGAGAGGAAGATTTAGGAGATTTTGAAGAAATCGATGAAGATATTAGTAACCTTGGTGATGATAATAAATCCCCTTATTTATCAAGACAGGATTACGAAGCATCTTTAAGTAAAGAAAGTACATCGGAAGAACATGTTAGCAATAATATGACTGATGATTTCACATATCAAAATATTGCAGATGATAGTATTGCTTAACTATAGGGAAAATATAATTTGAAACCAAGAAATAAAAATCTCCCAAATGTTTCGACAAAAAAGAGTTTGCCAAGAAGCGAAACTGATGAGGTAGCTCCAAAAGTTGTATATAAATAGTCTGCGAAAAGAAACACAGCTGATACGCAACCTATACAGTCAGAACCAGTAGGAACACTCCCTGTGAAGACACAAGCTCCTATAAATGAAAACAAGCTCACATCTCAATGAAAAACTGAAAAAAAAAGGTATGGAAGCCCCGAACATCGAAAATGACAAGGCTCTAGGTCACTTCAATTTGGAAAACGAAATAAATAAAATCAAAATTCCGATTCCCCTTGTTGAGTTATCTAAAAATCCCATATACAGAAAACAAATCGCCAAAATGAATAATTTTTCCGAAGATGAAAGCTAGGCCGACGTCATCAACTTAGAGGATGACAAACCTAACATAGTCTTCGGTCCACACTTCGAAGGTGCAAGATACACCGTGGCTCCTTTTTATATTACGTTAACCATGTTTGACCACCTTCTCCATAACTGTATGTTGGATTCTGGAGCTTCCCACAATGTTATGTCAAAGGCAATTATGGAAAAACTTGGTCTTGAAATCACAAGGCCCTATGGTGACTTATATTCTTTCGATTCGAGGAAAGTAAAATGCATAGGTATGATTAAATACCTAGTGGTAGGTTTGGCTCAAATACTTTCTAAAAGCATTCTTATGGATGTAGTAGTCGCTGACATTCCCCCAAAGTATGGTATACTATTATCTAGATCATCGGGCGCCAAGCTTGGAGGATCTCTCCAACTAGATATGACATATGCTACAATTCCAGTTTTCGGAGGCCAATACACTCATCTTTACAGAGAGACTAGGTTAGCATTTACTGTAGGTGACCCAAACAACCCCAACAATCATCCAGTTTATATTGCCGACCAAGATTTAGGAAATTGTATATTATCTATAGATGAC
>JZKD02S0146327.1:212124-224602 GCA_000966675.3 Picea glauca
AATTTAATGCAAGTAGATAGAATAATTAATTGTAGATTAGACAGTTTACCTTTCGAGAGGGAAAACGGAGTATAGACACCCTCCCTTGTATCATTGTAGGGGAATTATTCATTCAGCATTATCATAAGAGAGAGCAAGAAGAGAGCAGAGAAGAGAGAGCTGGAGAAGAACTTCCATGTATAGTTATTGAATTAATAGGAAGAGCCCTGATTCAATTCCATGGATGTGTTTGATCTCTGTGTGTTGTTGATGTTGTGTTTGTGCATGTTTTCTTCTTTTTATGCTTATCTGTTATATGCTACATACGTGATTGCGTATCAGGTTCGTAACCTAAGGGAATGAGTTTCAATTGTTTCTCTACTTAGGCCAGGAGATTTCTGCATTGAGTGCAGTTGAATACCTCCGCATAGAGTGCGTCGAGGAGGCTAAGTAGTTGAACTTTTGTTCTCTTTTTCCCAGAGTTGTGTTGAGTTGTTCGAGCCTTGCAGGTGAGTGCAGGTTGGACGTGGATTCTCAGTAGCAAGTCTGAGAAGGAAAGGGGTGAGGCTGTTGCAAGCGTGAGTGCACAGGACCCAGAAGAACTTCAACACTTGGAGAGTGGCTGAAGGTTGAAGGGTGCGCAGAGTGCGTGAAAGTTCTCTGAAGGAGTCTGAGTCAACAAAGCTCAGGAGGGATAGTTCCTTTGGTTTGTTGTGAAGTCGACCCTAGCAAAGGTCTCACAGAACAAAGGTGGTGAACGGGGAAACTCTTCAAGAGGAAGAGAATCGACGACTTGAATCGTCGTGGAGAATCATTAAGATCGTGACCTAACTTGTGGATCAGAGGTATCCGGAGTTCACGACGGAATATTCTTGCTTCTCGTAGCGCGAGGTCACGAGAACTTGAAAACACAACGCCTCGGAATGCCTTGCATGGGGTATGTCGAAATCAGATGATGTGACAGGTGATCCCGGGATATCGGATCTCGGGAGCGGGAAGCCTCGAGTCTGATCTCGGAAGTGACGAGGGCGAGAGGTCGCGAGATTCCGAATCTCGGCATTTCGGTACTTCGGGTCTCAGAGGTTGAGAACTCGAAGGTATAGGGACGCTAGTCGCGAGTCACGATAGCGCGAGGTCCCGACCCACCGAGAGAAAGTCAACGTTGACCAGAAGCAGCGGATCTCGGGGATTTGAGCATCTGGTTTCTGGTTGCAGAACTCGCGAAGTCGCGAGGTCCGATCACCCGGTTTCTCAAGGGAGAACCACGTGATAGTGTTCCTGTGGGTAAGGAATTCCCGAAGAGATAAGGAGAGTTGATAACTCTTCGGGCCGTGGAGAAAGAGAAGGTCCTGGTGGGCGACCGGCTTGTGAGGGTCAGGTTGCTGTCAAAAATGTATTTTGATGGTGCTTCGTCCTTCCTTGGAGCCAGGGCAGGAGCACTTCTTGTAGCTCCCGATGACCAATTTGTTATTCCTTTTTCATATAGGCTTCATTGGAATGTGGATTGTACAAACAATGTATGCAAGTATGAAGCTTTAGTGCTAGGATTAGAAGCTGCTAGAAGAATGAAAATTAAGAAACTCGAAGTCTTTGGTGATGCAAAGTTAATTATAAAACAGGTGAATCGATGGTATTAGGCTAAGCATCCTAGATTACGGTCCTATAGGAATTGTTTCTGGGATTTAATCGAGAACTTCTTCACATATGTGAATTTTCATTTCATCCCAAGATCTGAAAATCAACAGGCTGATGCTTTAGCCAAAGATGCATCCACTTTCACACCCCCGACTGCTTTTAAATTAAAATATCATATACAAATGAGACATCGCCCTTCAATACCAAATAACATACAACATTGGCAGGTTTTTGAAGATGATGAGCAGCTTCGAAAGTTTCTAGAATCATTAGATGAATTTGCAGAAACACATATTGATCAAGAAAATCAAAATGATCCTATTTGGATCATGCAAGAAGGGGAGGATTCTAAAGAATTTCACGATAAAATTGCAAATCACCGAATGCTAGTTCTCAAGAACAACCAAATTCCCAAGGGTCTAATCCCTTTGGAAAGACTTTTTAATCAAGATGATATCCCTTCAAAAACTACCCTACAACCCCAACCAGAGGAGGTTGAAGATTATAATATAGGAACTAAATAAAACCCCTAAATGGTTAAACTATCAAATATTTATCAACAGAAAACAAAAATAAATACACGGAGTTGTTAAGAAAATATAAAGATGTTTTTACATGGTCGTATGAAGAATTGAAAACATATGAAACTTCTATGATCAAACATAAAATACATCTCAAACCAGGTGTCAAACCTTTTAAACAAAAACTTCGACAATTTAACCCTATTTTATTACCTGTTATCGAACGAGAAGTCAAAAAACTTCTTGACGCTAAGATAATTGTACCCCTAAGATATTCTGATTGGGTAGCTAATCTGGTCCCAATTAGAAATAAAAAAGGGGAAATCAGACTATGTGTTGATTTCAGGAATCTTAATAAATCTTCTCTCAAAGATAATTATCCTCTACCTAAAATGGACCATGTTCTTGAAAAAGTAGTAGGGGCTAATAGAATGTCAATGATTGACGGATTTTCAGGTTATAATCAAATTGTCGTCAATGATCTTGATAAAGAAAAAACCGCATTTACCACTCCTTGGGGCACATTTATGTATGATAAAATGTCGTTTGGACTAATGAATGCAGGTGCTACTTTTCAACGCGCAATGGATATTGCTTTCATTGGCGAACGGGACAAGTTTGTAGTCATCTATTTGTATGATCTTACTATTTTTTCTAAATCGGATGAATACCATATGATTCATCTCAAACAAACATTTGAAAAATGTCACAGGTTTGGTCTATCCTTAAATCCTAAAAAGTCTCATTTCACTATGCAAGAAGGCAAGTTGTTGGGTCACATTGTATCCCGAAATGGAATCAGGATTGACCCTAAAAGAGTAGAGGCTATAGATACAATAGCTATTCCTAGGAATGTGAAAGAAATTCAATCATTTTTAGGAAAAATAAATTTCTTGAGAACATTTATTCCTAACTTCGTTGAAATTGTGAAATTGATTACAGATATGCTCAGAAAAAACAGTGAATTAAAATGGACAGCAGAAGCTAAAGAATCCTTTTCCCATATTAAGAAGGTTATAAGTGAGGCACCAGTACTAGCGAGCCCCGATTATCTCAAATATTTTCTTATTTTTTCATTTTCCTCTGAACACACGCTTGTTGTTGTACTCCTTCAGAAGAACTAAGAAGGTTTCGAGCAACCGATAGCCTTTGTTGCACCCCCTTCGTCACCTTGGTGAGCAGAATCGAGGTGCTTGCATGCCCAGTTGGGTCTTCTGGGCAAGAAAGCTATAGAGAAAAGAGTTAGAGAAAGAAAAACAAAACTAAGATTAAAAATTAAACTAATAGATGCAATAAGAATTAAAATCATGAGCATAGAAAACAAAGAACAAAAAGACACATGTCACCAATGTTAGAGGCTGGTCTATTGATGAAATAAAAGCACCAAGAAGAAAGGGGACTATGAGTCCCTTCTTCTTCCAAGGGAAGGTTCTTGGACCCTCATAAGTTTGCTCTCCTTACAACAAAGAAAATGAGAATAGTGGTGAAAGAACTCTTTGCAAATACACTCAATGGAGAGGTGGATTTCTCAATGAAATGGTGCCAATGTGTTCTTATCAAGGATGGAGTCCTTAAAACAATCTAGGCAGCATAACATTACTTTGAATTCCTTCAGAAAATGAGGTGCATTCATGGATTTTTATAGCATTTCTTTGGGCTTTTGTTTAACTGCTTTGTAGTCTGAAAAGAGGCCATTTAGGGCATTCTTAGGTCTTTGACCAGCCCACCATTCGGATCCAGCCCAGATTTGGAGGTCAAATCGGCTTGGGAGTTGAACCATAAGTGGTTGGGAGGCCGACCACATTCATAAATGTGTCGTTTAGAAGGTGCACGGCTTTTTGTGCTAACAGTCGCGCATCGTGCGCCTGTGCGTGCTTTGTACATCCCTGTTCTGTGCATGTGCGCGCGCGCCCAATGTATGCAAAGCGCTCTTCAATTTTTCACTACTTTGTATAGTTTTTGACCTTTTTTGAATGTTGTGGTATTAATTCAGGTCCATGAATGACTTCATTACTGTTTGACGATGTTGAGTTCTTGTAACCATGTGCGGACGAAATTTCAGTGATAACAGATGCCCCCTGATGGATGAGGTTAGGAGTAGACGTATAGCCGAAATTCATCAATGTTTCTTCTACTGAGAATGTTGTTGTAAGAGAGAGTAATAGTGTGAGTGTCCGAAGTGATCCGTTGGAGGGAAAAAGGAACCGGTAGGACCCAACCTTCCATAAGGTGTGTAAAATATAAAACTATGTACAAACGAGGCGGGCATGCCCCATGCTCGTGTCATGTAACTCTGAAAAATATGACGGAAGCGTTGGTGTAGACAACTGCAGTTCCCTTGGGGGCGGTTGTGATAAAGGCAAAAGACATTTCTGTAAATTAACATACTCTGAACAATAGGCAGTGATCGCGGTAATAAGTAGCAGCGATTATGTGGGCATTGATAGCCCAGCCAAGTTCATAGGTCTTCATCAAATGAGAGAAATAACTGCAATAGTCGCAAAGTAAGACCCACCGTAACAAAAGAAAGTGTTGGCGTTGAATGTTATGGGGGCCAACAACAGTAGGGAGCAATGGTGTTTCACCCTGTGCCGTCCAAGATCTCTCATTGAATGGAGAATGAGAATCAAGATATTGTCACCCTTCCGAAAAATTGTGCTGATGTCGACAAAAGGGGAATGTGACTCCCAGAAGCAAAGGTCTTCATGGAATCTACTGAGGTGAGGAAGTGGCAGAGGTACATGTACAAAGTCAAGAAGTGGGAAGACTCAAGACTGCCCTTGGTTGGAGGATGTATGAGATAAAAAGTGGCTGCAACCATGTAACGAGGTCGAGTGTCAGGGGGACGACAAGACCGGTGATAAGTTGTGCCAGAGGCGGGACAAAGTGAACAACTATAGAGGGTAGAGGTAAGTGACCTGTGGGGTACTCTGAATATATGGACGATGCCAGACAGGGTAGATGATGAGTAATGCTCCAACCAAGGGTGACATGGGTTGTGTTTGGCCAAAAGGAGGGAAGTAGGTCACCAAAGGTGACGACAAAATGGATAATGAAATGACTGGAAATAAAGGCGTTTGTACAATAAATAATGAATAATTTGGAGAGAAATGTACAAATACAGAAACGGGTGCCCCAGTGTGATATGGGTGGCCCATGGAGGGCAGAATTTTCTTGGAAAACTGATGAAGGGTGGGGGGGCCATTGGTGAGTTTCTGTATGAGGTAGGTGAAATGAAGGTAGGTTCGCAGATGGGCAAACTAATTGTGGATGAAATGGAGGGTTCATGATACTGCGGAGGTGCAGGTAAAAAATAGAACCGTAAAGAGATAATCTGGGAGTATGTGTGGGAAAGATAGCAAAATGAGGAGTATGTGGTTGATTCGAGACATGATGAAAGACTATCGGGACTCCCATCCCTAAAGGGTAATGAAGAACCACATGAGTGTCAAAAGTGCCAAAAGGTGCTATGAATGGGACAACTCATGTGGGTGAGAATGCTACCGGGTAACAATACCAAAGATGCAAAATGGAGGTGTGGGTACTGCAGAGCCGGGAATGGGGATCCTACTGGTAAACAACAGAGGGTGTGACTGGAAATGAAAGTGAAATACAATGGGAAAGACTACATGCCAGTGTTGAGTATATACCTAAAGGGGTTGTGTCGATGGATGATGAGAAAGTACCTGTACACATGAAAACCAAATACCCAAAGTGAACAATATCTGAAGAGAATCAAAGATATGAGCATGTATTTGATAAATGTGACTATGCGCGTGTGTACCTGACCATGATATGAAAAAAAGGCGCCCCGGGGGCTCAGGATGAAAAGCGACCCAGGGACTGCTGTGATGTAGGTGACAAGATGTTGATCCCGTGGATGAAGACGGATTGAAAAATGGACACCGTGGGTGCTCGGAATGGTGAGTGGAAGTTTGGAAAAAGGCCTATATATAGCTGTAGGGCCCACATTGCCACCTCATTTGTACCTGCTGTAATAGTGACCGGACGAGCAGTTTTCAGAGGAGATTGGGAGATTTGGGGAGGATGAGGTAGTCGATTGAGGATCTGCGAGTATCAAGTTAGTGGTTTGATCATCCTGCATAGAAATAGGTTTTCAATTTTTGGGCAGGGGATGTACGGAGGGCCGTAGAGAGGTATTTAGGGGGTATGGGCCCCACATGCACAGGAAACCTGGTGATAGGTGCGCATACGTGTGCGCCTACCCACCGGATATACATGCATGGGGGTGCGGTAGAGGGAATTTAAGGCGCGCTCGAAGGGCGCGCCTGTGAGTTGAATAGGCGCGCAACAGTGCACGTCTGTGGGTTTGACAGGCGCGCACATGTGCGCGTCTATATGGTGAACAGGTGCACGTAGGGGAGCGCCTGTGAAGAAAACAGATGCGCACTAATGCGCACCTGTGTAGTGCATAGGCACGCATGTGTGCGCGCCTATGTAGTGAACAGGCGCGTATGTGTGCGTGCCTGTGTAGTGAACAGGCGCGCATGTGTGCATGCCTGTGGGTAACAAAACCGCACCTAGCATGCAAGGTTGAAGTGTAAAAAATGAGTCTTTTTGATGATGTTGATGGTTGCATGAGCTGATATAGGGCTATGTGTTGTCTGTAGGTGGACGGTGGTGACGATGCTAGTGCGGTGGCGAGAGTGAGACTGGGCCCAATTGCGAGACGCCATGGCCATTGAGGGGCCTGGTGTGCGTGCGACTTTGGCAACCCATGGGCTGCTAAAGTTCTTTGAGTTCTCATTTATATGGGCACAGGAGTATCTATTACAGTTCCTGATCCATATGTGGAGTCCGGAGCTGCACTGCTTCCTCATACGAGGAGAGCAGATTCCCTTCACTGCGGTGGAGGATATATATTTCTTGACGGGGCTCCCCTTTTGGCGAATGCCCCTACTGGCAGAGTCGGTGCTGCCTAGGACTACTTTGCTTGCTAATATTGGCCAGAGATTTTGTTCAGGTTGGGACTTTATGTCTGGGATGGTGGTGAGTATATCGACGATAGATTCCCTGGCGCATCGTTGTATAGCAGCGATGATTGTATGGGTATATGGGTCACTGGCGACCCAACGGATTAGTGGTGGACAGATTTTGGTGCTGGAGAGAATGTTGGTCGGCGAGCAGTTCGCTTGGGGGCTGACACTGCATGCGAGGATGGTGGCGAAGGTGGCCACTTCTTTTCAGCAGAGGCAGCACAGGTATGGCGGCATATGTCGTAGGTGATACTTTGGTACCCCTATGCTAGGGTGGACTTCCAGGGTGACCCAGACATGGCGCTACCTCCAGGGGAGGTGTTTGACCATCGAGGTATGTTTGGTATTGGTATGCAGGTTTTTGGTTTATTTTGTTTTTTGAGATAGCAGTCCATATGTATATGATATAGATGTTGATACTATCTATTGTTTTTTGTTGCATGTGCAGATGTGGCACCTCGCGGGCACGAGGTGGAGATGCAGAGAGCGTCGGCTCATCGAGAGATGGAGAGACTACCACAGGGAGAGAGATGTCGGCGGGAGGATGTCGCGGGGTGATCAGCTGAGCCAGAGAGGGCAGTGAGGAGGCATCGGTTCGATGACCTTGGTGCGGGGCCATCTCACGCTCCTTCGGCGGCAGCTAGAGTGGATTTTGATGATATATGTCGTCGGCTGGATATGGTTTTGTAGGATGTTCCTGAGGGCATGTGGATGCGCATCCAAGACGAGAGTTTCCTGGAGCAGTGTGTGGTGGTACCGCCACCATGGCGGTCCATAGTGCGATGAGCAACAGTGCTAGCTGCTATGACTAGTGGACGCCTGTCGCCGGGGTAGGAGGGTCCTGTAGGGGGTGGACCACCACCGCCTGGGGCAGGTAGTGGTGGGCCGCCACCGCCTGAGGGAGGAGCAGGTGGTGGCGTGATAGAGGCACCATGAGTGGTGCATGATGTATATCTTTGTTTTGTTGTATATAGGCTAGTGAGCCCATTTGTGTACCGAGGTGCTGCATTGGCCTGCGGATACATGTATTTTTGTATGTAAACATTCAGATGGCCTGATGGGATTTTATATATACATGAGTATACATTTTTGAGATCTTGATGGTGTCTACATGTTTTTTGTTGATGATTTGATTATGTCCATTCTATACATATGTTATGACAATTTTTTTGTGATGTGTTTATGTATGTGTAGAGGTAGCTTGATGTGATATATGCCAGTCTAACACAATATTAGCTAGGGTATCTGTGATTTGATTCAATTGTCTTGGAATATGTGTAAATGTAATGGAATCAAAATGTCAAGATAAAAACCTAACCTGCAAGTATTTGCGAAAGAGACAAGGATCACGGACGCGATACACATTGTTGAGTTGGAGAATGACTAGTTGAGAGTCGAGGAAGACGCTAAGGTGACGAATATGATGATGTTGGGCGTTGACCAAGAGACCAATGATAGCAGTGTATTCGGATTGGTTGTTAGTTGCTAACCCCAAACATATGCCGCTTGAATGGAGCATTTCATGTGAGGGGGTGTAGAGAGCCCAAGCAGTCGAAGCGAGATTTTGTGTCCAATGGCTGGTGTCGTCGGCGTAACCGATGTGGTAGGCTGGTGGAGGAAGCATATGTCAATAGCACAAAGGATATTTTAGATGAGAGGGGAGGAAAAGAAAAGATTAAAAATGATAGAAAAAAGAAATAACCTAAAGTAGAATGACTACTTTTTAAGCATAAAATTTCTTGAGATACAACCCATTGACGGGTTCCTTGAGAGAGAGGCCTTCGGGGGAGGCCAGGATGTATGCACCTTTGGTGAGGCAATGTTGGATCATGTAAGGGACATGCCAAAGTGATTCAAATTTTCCATGGCCAAAGGTATCGTGAGAGATATCATAAGCCAGGACGAGGTCGCCTTCGCAGAATGATCGAAGGTTGACATGGCGATCAAAGGTAGCCTTGGATTTTTTTTAGCTACCTCATTTTTCTGTAAGGAAGATCGACGATCTTCATCCAGAGAATCAAAGTTCAGCAAGCGCTGCTCCATTGGTGCAGTGTCAGGTAATAGCTCAATTGCGGTGTGTAAGGTTGGAATTTCACACTCAATGGGAAGAGTTGCCTCGACCCCATGGACTAAATGGAATGGTGTGAAACCAGTAGCGGTCTTCACAGTCGTTCGATAAGCCCATAGCACAGAAAATAACATATGATGCCAATTGGTTTTATTTTTATTAACCATGCACTGTAACATGGTCTTGAGGACTTTGTTAACTGCCTCGACCTGTCCGTTAGACTGAGGGTAATATGGTGAGGCAAACTCGTGAGAGAAGCCTAACCGAGATGAGAGTTCGACGAATATCTCATTCTCGAAGTGTTTCCCATGGTCGAAAATGAGTTGGAGGGGTATTCCAAAGCGAGATATGACGTGGTTAAAGAAAAAATGCGTTGTCGTGTCAGCGGTGTTGTTGAAAGTGGGCATAGATTCAGCCCATTTGGTGAAGTAATCAATGGCAACAACGATGCATTTGTGGCCATTTTTGGAGGGGGGATTACAAGTCATAAATTCGATGCCCCATTTACAAAAAGGGTCGACAGTAATGATAGGGTGAAGAAGAGTGGGGGGAGCTCGGGCTTTGTTGGCGTAGAGCTGACATTGCTCACATCGTTTCACGGCATGAATGCAATCATGAAACAAGGTAGGCCAAAATTAACCGGCTCAGATAATATTTTGAGCAGTGGATATACCCGAAAGATGGCCCCCACATGAGCCGTTGTGGCAGTCGTTTAAGACTCTGTCGGCCTCATCAATAGTCAAGCATCGATGAAGAATGGTGTCGACACCCCGCCGATATAGGATGTCTCCGATGAGAAGGTAACGGGGGGCCTGATGGCGAATACGTCGACGATCATCCCGTGAAAGGTGGTTACCGAACTTTTGAGTTTGGAGGTAGAAAATAAGGTCGCCATACCAAATATCATCCGAAGTAATGTAAAATATATGTTCGTCGGGAAAGTCGGTATTGACAGGGGCACTGGTGGTGTTAGAGGGGAGGGCCGTGACAAGTTTGGTGAGAACGAGGGCCTTCTTACTCTTAGGTGTTGAGAAATCGAGGTCATACTCCTGAAGGATAATGATCCATCGAGTGAATTTGTTGTTAACTTTTCGACGGTTGAGCAAGTACTGCATAGGGTTGGAATCTACGACGACCTTTGTGGTGCGAAGCAGAATGTAATGGCGCAGTTTTTGGACTGTGAGGACAACTGCAAGAGCAAGTTTCTCTTCGTGTTTATACTTAAAGGGTGGTCTTGAGAGGTTCTTACTAACGTAATAAATGACGTGTTCATGATTTTCATCTCCAAGATGGATGAGGACACCGGCTACTGATACAGCTGATGCTGATACGTAGAGGATGTAGTCACGATTATAGTCAGGTGCACTAATTAAAGGTGCATTTGAAAGCGTTGTTTTAAGATCGTCAAATGACTGTTGGGCGTGGTCATGCCAGTGAAATGGGATGTCATGACGTAGTAAGTGAAGGAAACTGTGTGCGTGTATGGTGTAATCGGGGACAAAGCGTCTAAGAAAGTTAGCTTTGCCCTGTAGACTCTGAAGTTGTCGTAAATTCCAGGGAGGTGGAATTTCGGTGATAGATTGGACTTTGAGGGGTTCCACGGTAATACCGCTTTGGGAAACAATAAATCTAAGGAGGTGCCCTGCGGTGACACAGAACACACACTTGAGAGGATTCAAGCGGATGTTGTACTGACGACATCGCTGAAAGATGATTCGTAAATCATCGAGATGCTGGGTGCGTTTCTTGGATTGAGCTGTGAGGTCATCTAGGTAGGCGAGGATGATTGTAGCCAGATCATGGAAGATGTATGTCATCGCCCACTGGAAAGTTGCACCGGCATTCTTTAAGCTGAAAGGCATGACACGATATGCAACGGTACCCCACGGGGTAGTGAATGCGGTTTTATACTGATCTGCTGGGTGGATTTGAATTTGGTTATAGCCAGAGAATCCATCCATAAAGGAGAGAGCCTTGTGGTCGGTGCAGTCATCGATAATTTGATCGATGAAAGGCATTGGAAAGTTTTCTTTGGGACATGCGTTATAGAGATCGTGAAAGTCTGTGCAAACGCGGATAGTGCCCTGTTTTTTGTCGACAGGTACAGGGTTGGAAACCCATGAAGTATAAGCAATGGGGTAAATAAACTCGGTAGCGCGTAATTTGTCAATTTCGGCTTTGATATCCATGTATTTGGATGGGTGTAGTGGTCGTTGTTTTTGGCGAACTGGTGTGATGTTAGGCCAGGTGTCAATGCGATGCTCAAAAATAGAGGGATCGAGGCCAAGCATTTCCGTGTATGACCAGGAAAAAATATCCCTATATTCCTGGAAGAGGGCTTTATATGCGTCGATTTCCTGAGGAGTGAAAGCAGCTCCAATGATGATTTCTTTGACGATGTCATTTTTAATGGAAATGTCAATTTTGATGATGGGGGAAATTTTATCCATAATGCCTTCTTCAAACACATCAGGGTAAGGAATGGGATTGCTGAACCAATCTATAGGCCTGGAGGGGATAAAATCTTTGGTTTCGACCACGTAAATGGGGTTTTGGTTAGGAGGCATGAGGGCTTCCTATGGAGAGAAGAGTGCACGGTGATGTAGCGCGTCCCAGGGAGAGTCCAGGTGGTTTAGCTCTTCCAGTATTTCCTCGTCGCATTGGAAATGGCAGGAATACAAGGGGTCGTGAGGAGTGATCTCGGTGATAGTGTGGTTGCCCCCTGATGGAGAAGCAGGGGGAGAAATGCTAGGAGATGGTGAGGGTTCACTTGACATAAACCATATATTGAAGTACTGAGGGGTACCCATGGTGGTTGGGTGGAGATTGTCCGTAGGGGAATGAGCGGGAGAGTTGGGTGGGTTGGGGGGTAAATCCTCAGATACGTCATCTATGAACCATGGAGTCGTTGGGAGTGCCTCGGGTTCAGGAGAAATGACATGAAGATCTTCTAATGATGAGGGAATGTCAATTATTGCCTCTGTGGGTCGGTGAAGAAGGGCCAATTGACATTGCTTGTATTCAAGAATCATAGGAAACTGGTGTGTAAAGTGAGCTAATGAATCACAGAGAGAGCAAGGGCGTCTCATACGTTCATTGACTGAAGCGGTGACATAGTAGATGTCGGTGATATTTTTTGATGAGGACATAGCAGGACTGGGGTTGTTCTGGAAGTTCTGGTGTACGGCGGCTAATGTCTGCCGAAAGCATGGCAGTGCTGGGAAATGATGGGTATAATGGCCATACTCTGAACATATAGCACAAGCATATTTGGTCGT
>JZKD02S0146327.1:224612-236853 GCA_000966675.3 Picea glauca
ATATATATATATATATATATATAATTTTTGTGTTGCTTATACCATAAGATGATAGGTAAATAATAGTATTTGTTCTTAACACTTTGACCTTAAGGGTTTCACTTAGAACAAGTTTAAAGGCTTATCGAAGTAAAAAAAATAAGAAGAAAAGAGTCCAAAGAGTTATTTTTGAAATCACAACCTATGTTTTCTGGCTTACAGATTGTTGGACATCCCCTTTTATACCCTCATTAATATATTTCACATTTTTGGGATTTCTCATCGAAGTAGGAGAGATTATATATTAACCTTTGAAGTCAACAAATGATTGAATTCAGTAAGACCAGTCTTCATAGTTCTTATTCTCTGATTAAAAGTGGTTATGTTTGGGTTGATTCTGACTCTCTTAGGTTTCTTAACAGTTTGTCTGAGGATTTAAGCTTGCTCAAAAGAAAACCCCTAAAAATAATCTTTCCCTTTTTCTCTACAGACTGAGGGTTTTTGAATGTTGAGAAAGATTGGTCTAGAATATTCAAAATAGGTTGACAAACCTCTATTGTAAATTTTTACACAGATAACCACCCCTGATATTTTAAGTATCACTGATTTCCCCCGCTTCGTATGCATAAGCTAACTATAAGTCAGATGGTGAAAGGAAATTCATTTTTTGATTACCCCCATCTAGTCCCAAAGGTGATGAAAGGAAATTCATTTAAATGATTGCCCTCATCTAAATATAAAAGAAAAAGATAACTTCACCGGGGTACTGAACAGGCCTGCTGGCAGTGAAGCAATATCTGAGCATAAAATTTGCACTCGAAGTGGTGAAAGGAAATTCAGTAAAAAGGGACAAATAACTTCACCGGGGTACTGAACAGGCCTGCTGGCAGTGAAGCAATATCTGAGGTGTCTGTAAGGTTTTCATACTTATCTATCACTCTATTCTAGTTATCAGTTTTTCGAAACCGGATATTCATCTTAAGTCAAAAGAGAGCTCCCCAATTAAAAATTAAAATTTTTATTTCAATTGATGCAAGATGAAATTTACAAATCTGTTAAGTTTCCTAAGATTGTTCTAATCATCTTAATATTAACTTAAATTTAGAACGAGAAGGAGAATATTATGAAGAAGACTACAACTGAGTTTAAAGCAAATAAGAAGTTTTGAAAAGGTTTTCAAAGGTTTTATGAAATCTCTTTTTCCTCTCCTTTAGCAGTTTAGCAATGATAAACCCTTGACACCATTTACCCAATGAAGGCACTAAGTCTACATGTTCTCCTCGTCCCACAGGGAGACGAGGTCCCTAGTTGGAGCCTATGTTGAAACAGATCTTAAAAATTTTATCCTTACGGCCTAGGTTTTTATTTTTTGTGTTTTTTGGGTTTCGGCTTTCCTAAAATAAGAGTTTTGTCATTTCTAAATTCACGATACCTTTTTATCAATTATTTTTTAAATAACAAACGTAAAAAAAGAATTTTAAAAAAAATATAAATTTTCCAACGCTCTTTTGAAAAATTATTTAAAACGGGTTGAAATTTTAAAATTTATGACTTTTAAATTAAACTTTAAAGAATTTTCGAGATTCGGGGTTTCCTGCAAACAAATTTTTTATGCAAATCGAATCACGAAACCTCGATCCCCGATTTCCCGAAACGTTGGAATCTTAATTTAAAAACAAATTAATTTACTCTCTTCTAAGAAAGGTTAAAGGTGAAAATAATTATGTCGCGATTTCAGGATTCGCAGTTCTGTGAGAGCACATCACCTGTCATTATGTTTCCCGAAATCTTGATTTCCGAAATCCTGATCCATAAGTCACGTTAAATTAAACTATTTTTGTTTTGGCCTTAATCATGATTATTTAGTTATTTAAGATAAGTTAAGTCTTATTTTGAAAAAATAAACAAGCCATCGCGATTCCATGATTTCGGAGATCAGATTTCATTAATAACACACGTCTCCTGTCATCATGTTTCCCGAAATTCTGATTTCCGAAATCCCAAAAAAAAGTCTAATCTCAATGAATTAAAGTGCTAAAAGCATTTAAATCCTAATTAAAGCAACGCGATTTCGCGATTTCGCATTTTTGGAAATCGTTTTTTCATCGACTACATACCTCTCGGCATCACAATTTCTGAAACCCCGAAAAATGAAGTTTTCAGCTTTAAATTATGGTTAACATTAATTAACCTTTTTCTTAAAAACAAGATTAATGGTAATCATTCTTAGGTGTTCATTTATGTTTCGCTTACCCATTAAGTAGGTTTCTCGTTTTCTTCAAAACCCGAAGGTACTTAAATATGGACATTAAAAGCGTATCTCGGTAAAATATCTTTTGCATTAAGAGCTTTAATTTCGTGACAGTTGTGCAAATCTCGTCATTTTTTAAATATATTCAAAATAAACAATCGAATGTTTGTGTTATCGTTCTAAGCTAAGCTCATTCATCCATTTGTTGTTACAAGTTTTCAATTAAACATAGAAGTCATGGCACCCAAAAAGGCACCGAAAAAGAATGAAGACACACAGGAAGGAGATATTATCTCCGATACCACTCCATATGCTATAGATTCTATTAAATCGTGGACTCAAATCCCAGATTTGTTGGAATATGAATTAGAGAATGCTCATCCTGACTCCGAAAATCATTTTCGAAACATAGCTGAATTTGAGCTTCATAAGATCGCTACACATCTGAGGCTTGTGGCATACACTGATATGATCAGTTGGGCTCTGGATAAGGTAGATATCCCAACAAGGATCATTCTAAATGAGAAAGGAGCTATCGTCATCTCATTAAGACCGGAGCACATTCAACTAATGTATAAAATCTCGTCGAATCATAAACATACTTTTAATGCTGAATTTTTAGCTGAGTTTCAGAGAAAATAATGTATTGAGGCAGACCAGACATATCTCGATATGATTAGAGGAAGGGAAAGGTCTGAAGCAAAGTTTAGGGCTGATGCTCATGGGATTTATGCTACAACCTCCTTAAATGAATATATGGTTTATATAGCCATTATGTTATGCATACTTTTCGGGAGAAAAGATCCCTGTCATTTTCATGCAGACTGGGTACCCTTTTTAGAGGAAGCTTCAGAAGGAAATGGTTTTAACTGGCATAAGATTTTGTCGGATAACCTAACACAAGAAATTTTAAACTATAAAGCAGCCAAGTCAAAGGGACAACTAGCGGATTTTTATATGCCTGCATACATAATGGATGCAATCTGTTTTATGAATCCCTTTCCATTAATGAATTGGAGTTGGAGTATTTCCTGTACAGAACCCATTCATAAATACAACTCATCCCTTTGGGAAGAAAATGCTAAAGGTGCATTTTACGAGGTTTGTCATTTTATTATTATTCCCATGCACACAATATTTTTTGGATGAGAACCCCCTCGCATTTCAGATACAATCATAGAAAGTCTTAAAGAAGTTTTTGACTGGTTCATTGAGGAAAATTTTTCCTACATTAGGGTTTATGGTTGTTCCATTCCCCCTCATGCACTCCCTAAATCTACCAGACAGATTGGTATGCAGAGAAGTAGCTTATCAGATAGCCAAGGGCAGTGTTGGATTGGAATTAAAAGCACTTCAAAAAAAATCATGGACATCTTTCCCTGTTCATGTTGGGAAATTTTCTTTATCAAATTTAGGCCATTCTAAGGTAGAGGCTGAGTCACTAGAAGAAGTGAAATTAGTAAATATTGAGCACAGAAAATATGACCCCTTCCAAATAATAAGTAGGCATTACATACATTGTAATCTAAAGGCATATGAACATGAAGTATCTATTTATGATGATATATTTAAAGATGTTAAGTACTATGAAGAAGTGTTGAATAGAGTCCAGGCCTTGCCACCTGACTCACAAGATGGATTCGCATCTTTTCAAATCCATAGGTGAAGCTGCCTACCTAAGATTTTACAGGGTGAAATTTCGACCCCATCGCCAGAACAACAAGGATCCCCTCCAGGGTTTGAAACCAATATACAAGATAAATAAAATAGCAAAGGTAAGTTGAAAATACCGAGATACCCTCACAAGATACAGAGGGTTCTCAAACAAAAGACTCTGGAACAGAGAAGATAAAAGAGCTGGGAACAATTCTAGAAATCATGAAAAATGTTCTAGAAAAGATAGGAGGAACAGCTTCAACAGAACTTGGTAGTCCTATCACCTCTTTAACTCCATTACAGTCGACTTTTGGAACCCCCCATGAAGGATTTTTATATGTCAGTGATCTAGAGCCTATTTCGAGAGATGAAATCCCCTCATCAGATTAATTTTTCAGTAAAAAGCGAAGAGCAGTCTTGAAACAGGAAATTCATCCAAGAGGAGAAGGGACGATTAAAAATCATAGGGTTATTATAGATGGAAAGAAACTCAAGGATGGAGAATTTGCTACATAATTAGCAGGTACAATGGGTGCTATAGCATCAACAAACATGTATTTTGTTGGCAATTTAACAAATATGCTTGAACAGAAGGACCAAACAATAATTCAGTTGCAAGACAAACTAAAGGAAAATGAAAGAAATATTAGTTGGGGAATATAGAAGGGTCTAGAACAAGATAGACTAAAGGATATGCAAGAAATCCAGAAAAATAATAAAGACTTGGAGGAGGAAAAACTCATAATACAGGTCACACAGGAACAGGTTCGAAAGCTGGAAGAAGAAAACAAACATTACAAGATAAAATTATTTCTATTACTAATCAGGTGATAGAACTTGAAAATTTCAGGACACAAGCATTGGAGATATATGTAAGAATACAGGAGGAACAGCAGAAAGTGTTCTTGAATCTAGAAGTAGTCCAGAAATATTTTCAAGAAACAAATAAGTCTTTGGAGAATGTGTTCCAAAAGGAAAGGGAGTCGAAAGCAACTAGAACAGCTTTTCAGAAGGCAGTGACTTTCTCATCAAAAGAAGAGGTTGGAAAGATTCAGAAATTATCTATTTCTGGACAGGTTAAAGGGAACATAATAATAAAAGTGTGGGAAGCAAATATGGACGAATATAAACGAATAAAAAGAGAATTCAACGATGATTTCCAGGGAATCTTCGATCTATTAGAAAGAGCTTCATTGAATATCGGAACAGATGATTGTTCCATATTATTAGGCGAAATCAATATTGCCAAGCACCAGCTAAGGTTTAGAGAAGAGCTGGAGGAAATGAAAGCAGAAAGTTCAAAAAGTAAATAGATCAATATTACAGAGATCAACAAATGGATGGTGATGTCAAATCTAAAGTTGAAAACTATTAAATTGACAGAAAAGATGATAGAAAACCATTTGCCTGAATTGCAAAAAAGATTTTTCTTATTTGAAGCAAATGAGTTACCAGATGCTCCCAGGACTTTTGTGAAGTTTTTGGGGAAATGCGTTCAGTGTATTGAAGCGGAAAAAGGAAGTTCGTCAACGCAAGCTTAAAATCTTTTAAAATGTTTTTATCATTTAAGATTAGAAAGAAATTGTAAACGGTTGACATTATGTTTATGTAACCGTAATATTAGGAAGTTGGTTAGTCACCAATGAGAAATTTTGATGAAAATGTATAAATATAGTTTCTAAAGACTGAGAAAAGGCTTCAGAATTTTTGGAGAGAGCCATTTTGTAATATCAGTTTTCAAATACATCAGAATATAGATCACAAACGAGATTCTGAATCCTGCAAATTTGTAGCTATGTGTCTTCAACCCTGTTTATTATACTTTGTTGTATTTTTTCTTTCAATGTTTTTCTAACGAGTAATCAATTTGAAGTTATATACATCATTGATTTATATTTCAGATTGGTTTGGATGTCAAATAATTTACAGTTTTTCCTCTGAAATTTCTATTAGTAATTTTAAGACCTGTAAAACTTTTGTACCTTAATTCTTAGCTCTCGTTAGAAACCTCATTTTTCTTTCATCATTGTCTATTGAAATATGAGATTCTTTCTTGATTAAAGCCTCATATTTTTATGTAGTGTTTATTTGTTATTTTATGATTCTCGAAAGTGTTACAAATCTAGGAAATGACCTCGAATGTATTTACATTACTGTTTTGAATTTTAAAATTGTTTTTCTTGTTCTCATCTCTAGAAAATTTGAAGTAACAATTGATTAAAATCCTTTTACAAATAAATAAAGTTTTATCATCCATGACTGTCCCAAGTAGCAGACAACCCAACGTTGAACCAGGCCTTTAGGATCAAACTAGTATTGTCTTGAATTTATTTAATACCATTTTACAAACAACAACTAACCTGGTTGAGTTAGAATGTTTATGGGCTTCTATTGAGAGAGACATTAGCATCCAAGAACAACAGGAAGCAAGATAGAGACAATTGAGAAACTGATTCTGCTTTAATCTTCCTTTGATTTCTTATTCCCAAATCATTCCTTTAAATCATTTACGGATGCATTGATGGTATACTTTATAGCCTTAAAGTATAAAATTAGGAACAACACTATGCATGCAGTCCCTTGTTTGACACAGACTCAGATCGACATGGCTCTTGTAAGGAGACCCGTCGTTAGGGGTACCACGGGCCGACTGCTCCAGACCCTTCAGGCCTTCCATTTTTGGATTGAGCTGAGGTTTCATCCACCTTATTTACTCTCATTAACTTCCTTTATTAGGATCAGAGTGGGGCCTCATGCCCATGAATGTTCCAAGTGATCTGACAATCCCTTTCAATCAATTTTGGCACCTCGAGGATACGCAACTATTCTCCTGTAACCAACTCAAGTGCTCTAGCCTTTCATGCAAATTCTTCCTATCGCCCCATGCGACCGAGGGCCATGACCTTATGCTTAAAAAAATGGAATTTTGGGACTTCACGTATCAAGAGTTCTCTCTCCCCTTAATTCACAATGTTTTGATGCCCAAAACCACAAAATGGTCCATTTGGATCAATGTTAGGATCTGCTCTGAATCTGACAGCCACAATCATCTCCTTGAACAACTCAACTACTCATTGCTTGATCAAAAATTACTTTCCCTTTGGATCCAACTTTCATGCGACCATAGGTTATGAGATTTGGCTTAATCCTTAGGCGAGTTAGGATTCCGCGTTTCGCTATCCCACATTGTGCCCCCTGCTCAAACTTTTGAGTCACGAAATCACGACCCCTTTGGATATGGCACAACATGTCCCACTGGAGCAGACAACCCTAATAATCTCATGGCTTCACATTTCATGAGTTTCTCTGACTCACCCCTTCAATTGCCTTATGCTTATCCGATGTGAAATCTCTATATTACGCACTTTGGGAGTTTTCACCCCCCTTCACCTCCAACATCACGATGCCCAAAATCATGAAACTTCCTTTGAGATCGATGGTCAGTCTTGCTTCAAAATGGAAGGCCATGATCATTTCCTTGACAACATGAAACACCAATTGTGTGAACAGCATTGGCTCCCTTTTTGGACTTTCTTCCCATGTGATCAAGCACTAAGACCACGAGCCCAATTCTGGGGCATTTCACAATTTCACTTTTCAGGGGATCTCGCATCATGTTCCACTTCTGAAACCCGATCGATGAAATCGTTATCCTGTTGATCCGGTTCCATGCATCCCTTAATTCAGATGACCCATATGAAACCATTATCTTTTTAGATATCGAGATTTTGGGATATGGATGCAGCTTTACGACGAGAGTCCTGAACCCCCAATTCATGATCCTCTGATATTTTTCATTGTCAAATCAACGACCCTCAGCTCTTCATGATCAAACGGACCAGGTATTCCCTTTCATGAATCGAGATTTTGCAATCCTTGCTGAACAATTTTACACATTTGAACTCCTGACTTGCATGCTTTCTTTGCATTGGTGAAAATTGGACCTGGCTCCCTCACTTGATCCAAGTCTATATTAGACTAATCCAAGGGTTGTGACCTATGAAATTGAATAATTAGACAATTGGTTTGGGCTTGGGAAAACATATGGATTAATGAGAGAGAGGTTGAGGGAGTAAGTTCTCAAGATAGAAAAGGAAAACAAAAGATGACTCTGCCAGCTACAAAGGGGAAAAACAAGGACATGGCCATCTGAAAAAGAGAGATATGGGGCATGGATATAGACTTAGGTGGATTTTTGTAGGCCTACAGGCCTTGAAAACTTTATGTGATAACAAAACCCATGTACAGGAGAACTTGAGTTAATATAAGAATTATTTGACTCAATTTAATGGTGTTTTATGGTTATTGTTTCCATCTATTGAATGGTATGTTATAGTGTGCTTGTATGCTCTGTTATGAATTTTTTCTATGTTGCGTATGTATATGTGATTTCATGTTGAATGTATGAAGTCCATGAGGGGGAGAGTATAATTTTTTGATTGTTTATTGTCCTGAGAGTTCTTGCAAGGAGTGCAGTGAAATTCTACAAGGAGTGTGTTGACGAGGTTCTGAGTTCATCTCATAAAATCTCAGGAGGGATACTATTGTTATTATACCATTAGAAGTGCAAGTGTAGCACGGAGTCGTGTAAGGTGTTCACATGTCGGTCAAAATCTTATACTTTACCAACCTAAGTGTGAGGTTAAAGAACTTCTATCCCAAGGAGTGTGCAGAACTGGGAAGTTCAAATAACCAGAGGTTATCATGAATGTCACAAGGAGTGTGCGCAATAATCCCTTAGAATCTATGAGTTTGCAGCAGGAATCGAGCTCAGGAAGGATAAGGAATTTGAATATTTTGAAGGAAGAACGAGGTTTAGAGTCACCTCATATAAGTCAAGATAAGAATAAAGAGACACTGAGTTATTTGACCAGGAGTATCAAGAGTCTGAACAGATGGTTGAAATTCTCAAAAGGGGAACTATCTATTTGCCATGGACTGTTAGATCCAATGGATCAGTGGAGAAGTTAAGGTTAAGTGTATGTCAACACTCATAATATTAGGAGGAATAGTTGTTGTTAGATATGAATCAATGAGATTCGTTGATCTTGTGATTTTGGATTTCGACATTTCAGGAGTTGGAGCATAGAGAAAGTCGTGGCTTGGAGGCCTTGAATTACAAAATCCAGATAGATGAAATTATGATACAATCTGGACCGTTAGATCATGGGAAACTTAGAGTTGTCGAACTGAGTGGAAGAAGTCATGAGTTTAGACTTAGAAAAAGGGGAATAGTCACATCGTGAACTCATGAGTCACGAAATCCCAACACACTTGGAAGTGGACCCCAGGGTTAGATTGGAGGTCACATGGGTGAGGCATAAGAGAGGAGCTAGTGGACCCATCAACCTTTTTTGGGGTTTCAAGAATTGAAGGAGTTTGAAAGAATCACAATAGAAATCATGAAGTCGCAAAACCTAAAACACCTTTTTGGGTGAAGGTTGTGGTCACATCAGTTGGTCACATGTAGTGGATGTTCGTTCCTAGTGCTTGTTCGTACAGGCATAACTTCTAAGTAGGACCTATGGTTATATGTGTGAAGGTTCAAGTGGGAACTAAGGAGACATTTCGACTCAAGGAATAGAAATATCCAATGACTGAGAGGTCACAGAGAACCTACTGAGGTAAGAATGTTACGTCAGGTGGTATCAGATCTTACAACTTTTTTTTTTCTGTAGAGGGAATACAAAGGATAGTTTTGATTTGAATTTTGCATGGATAGATTGAACCAATGTTGTCGAGAAGATGTCAAGAAAGAAATTTACCCGATCCATCCATGGAAAGGGAGATGAGAGAAATTTATGTTCGATTGGATGCCATGGAGACAACACAAAGACAAAAAACTGATACTGGAGATGTCAGTGTGAAAGAAAGTGAAAACGAAGCTAGAGCTAAAGAAGAAGTTGTAGCCGAAAATGTTGCATAAGAACGTCTATTCAAATTTGTTGCTAGAATAGGGGCCAAAGAAAAGATGCACATACTGTTGTATGAAGGTAACTTAGATGTTGAGGAGATGCTAAATTGGTTTAGAGTTCTGGATAAATACTTTGATTATGAAGATATCAAAGAGGATAAGAAAGTAAAACAAGTTTTCACTAGACTGAAAGGACATATAGCATTGTGGTGGGATGAACTGCAGGCTAACAGGTGTTGCAAAAGCAAGCAAATTAAGAGTTTGGATAGGATGGTCGCAAAGATGAAATCCAAATTCATACCTAGAGATTACCAAATTAATATGTTCAGGAGAATGAAGAATTTGAGACAGAAAGCGATAAAAGTGAAGGAATACCCTGAGGAGTTTTACAAGTTAAACATTAGAGTAGATCATCATGAGAATGATGATGAAAAGGTCACCATATATATGAATGGCCTGAGATATAAAATTCAGGATGAGATAAGCATGGTGACAATCAGGAATGTAGAAGAGGCTTATCAGGTTGCTTTGAAAGAAGATGAAAAATTGGCTCGAAAGCAAGGTCAAAGGGGCAGATGTAGAAGTCAGAGAGGAGGAAAATCAGTCACCCAAGACAGAGTACAAAATACCAAGGATGAAGAGGAGAAACCTCATAATCACCCAGAAAGGAGAGGAAGTTCACAGGGAAGAAAATATGCCGACATAAATACTTTTCTGCGAGCAAGAGGAAGAGGAAGAGGCAAAGGAGGCGAAATAAAGTGTTTTATCTATGGAAATATAGGACACAAGTCTTTTGAATGTCCTGATAGAAAAATAAATGGAGGAGAAAAAGATCACATTTCATAAGCGCAAAGGTGAAATGTTGAGGTAGAAGATGTAGAAGGAAGAAGATCCTTAATGATGAGGAAATTTCTCTTAAATCCTGAGAAAGAGATAGTGAATCTAGTCCATAGAAACAATTTGTTTAGAACTGCTTGCAAAACCAAGGATAGGGTGTGCAATCTAATTCTGGACAATGGAAGCACGGATAATCTATTCTCCACAAAGATGGTGGAAAAGTTGGAATTGGAGACAGTTGCACATCCGAGCTCGTATAAATTCTCATGGTTGCAAAAGGAACATCAGGTAACAATCACTAAACAATGTTTAGCTGAATTTAAGATAGGGGGTTATAGAGATGAAATCTTATGTGATTTTATTCCCATGGACGTCTTCCATCTTTAACAAGAATGTTGTTAATGATGAAAGAAAGAATACCTATACCTTAGAAAAGAATGGAAGGATGCATATGTTGTTTCCAATTGAAGACAAGAAAATGAAAGAAGAAGCAAGCAACATTATACTTCTCATGAGTGGGAAAGAGCTTCTTTATGAATTTACGAAATATCAAGAAATGTAGTTTGTTGTGATTAGGAAACCTAAAGTCATCTTGACCAGTACCTCAATAGATGATATTCCTGAATAAATTCAAGAATTGCTAGAGAATTTCATTGATATAGTGGTGGATGATTTACCTTGTTCGTTGTCGCCCATCAAAAGTATAAGCCATAGCATTGACCTTATACTAGGGGAGTTTTTTTCAAACAAAGTAGCATACAGATTGACGCCGCATGAGAATGAAGAGGTCAAGAAGCAAGTCCAAGATTTGATGGACAAAGGGTTGAATAGGGAAATCTTGAGTCCATGCATTGTACCAACACTGTTAAGTCCAAAGAAGGATGGTGGATGGAGGATGTGTATAGAATCAAGGGATATAAACAAAATTACCATCATGTATAGATTTTCTTTACCTAGGATGGATGACTTGATGGATTTCTTGAGTGGAGAAAAGTGTTTTTCAAAAATTTGTTTGAAAAGCGGATATTATCATATTAGATTCAGGGAAGGTGATGAATGGAAGAAATAATTCAAGATGAATGAAGGACTATATGAATGGATTTTCATGCCATTTGGTTTGACGAATGTGACAAATACTTTTATGAGATTGATGAACGAAGTCTTCAAAGATTTCATTGGAAAATTTGTAATTGTGTATCCTGATGATATATTCATCTTCAGTAAGACTGACGAAGAACATTTGAGACATTTAGCTTTAGTGATGAGGAGGTTGCAGCAATAGAAGTTGTTGATAAATACGAATAAATCATATTTCATGAAGAAAGAAATCATTTATTGTAATATACCAGATATAAAAAGTATGCAGAACATAAATAAAATGCTAGAAATGGAAAAATAACAACAATATAACCAGAACAGTCACCACAATAGCACTGAAATGATATAAGAATAACAACAGAAATAACACTTTGATTCTGAGAGAAATGTTCATGTGTAAGGTAGCTAGAGAGGTAGTGGGGGGGCCCAGAGGGCCCATAGTGATAATAGTGGAGGTCATTCAATGTAAGGTGGACTAGGTCCACTATATTATTAAATAAGGCCCA
>JZKD02S0146327.1:270837-298494 GCA_000966675.3 Picea glauca
CCCCCCCTCTGCACTCCCCCACGTGGAAGAGTGTACATACTTCTGGGGTGTAAATACTTCATGGGGTATAAACACGGCTGAAAGTAAAAGACCTATAAATCAGGAAGATAATCAGTCTCCACAACCAACAGATGGAATGTTTTTCATGTTAACATTTTGTATTGTATCCAAAATTGGAAACCCAAAAGTGGTTTTTGTCTGGTTTCCTACATCTTCTCCCTCATCATTTATCACAATATTGTGGTCCTCATGTTCATCCATACTGATCTGATTCCCAAAAAGAGAATAACTTATAGGTTTTGTTCTTGGAAATAATGGGGCATCCCAACATTCTTTTTTAGGAGAGATATTTCTTTGTTGGGAGAAATTATCTATTAGTTGGATTCCAAGGACTTTGCTCAAGCCTATTCACACTATTAGTGTCAAAGTTGTCATTTCAACTTGTGACACAACTAAATTTGTTGAACTTCCAAAGAGGGCATTCACCTGTTCAGGGTCAATGACATCTATAAAGTGTTAGGACATTTATACAATTAGGAGTTAGTTAATATCTACTTGGTCTAATGTGTCATTAGGTAAAAGTGTGTTTTTTTAGTATGTGTTGGAACATATATATTTTTATAAACTTTAGACTTAGATAAGTTTCATTCTTGTTTAAATAAAGACAAACGCACACTTGAATATCATCATTGATGAAGTCTTCTATTGAATCCAATGATCTAAAATCCTTAAAATTTATGGAGTCACCCACTCATTAAAAGGTCAAATCACTAAAGGCTATCTTCGAAATATCCGGTTTCGGGGTTTTGCGATACTAACAATGCAACATGTAACAACTCCAAATTATTGATATACGAAGTCACAAAATGGTCTTAGGTTAAATTGGGTTATTTTAAGGTTAATAACAATTAACAATTAATAAAGATTATTGCGATTTCACGTTTCGGGGATCCTAACATATAGAGACTATCAATATCCCGATACCTAAAACCCAAAAATATTTGAGCTTAATCATGATTAATTAAAAGGGTTAAACGTGATTAAACTTAATTAATCACATCGCAATTTCACATTTCATAAGTTATAGCTCAGGCTATTATAAGATCTCCCGAGAGTCGAAATGCCGAAATTTACTTAATGATAAATATGATTAACCAATGCTTTAACAAATATTATCTCTTAATTAATCCATCGCTTAATGATGACTCGGATAGAATCAAATTTCTTATGTGCTTTTCTCGAGCATGAACCACCAAAAATAAATTCCATTAATAATACCTTTATGACAATCATTCTAAATAAGATTTTGAGCTACCACTCGAATATGATTCATTAAAGAAAGTAAATACTCCATCAGTAAAGGTATGGGTTGATTAGTGCGATTAAAGGAAAAGGGATGTGAATTTGAATTTCATTAGGTGTTTTACTGAGTAGTAAGTTTTTCTAGCTAAAGGATTTTACGCATTTCTTGTGGAAGATAATAGAATTTGAAGGCTTTATACCATGGCTCCACGAAAAGATCCTAAAGCGACTGGTGAAAGTTTGAGCCAGAATGCATATCTTCTCTCTAACACCTCACCCAGAAGAATAGACACCGTCAAATCACACAAGTGTTCAACATATTACAATATGAATTGGTAAATTGTCCGGATGATTCAAGCGACAAGGAGAAGGAGGAACTATCTGCCAAATACAAAATTGTTGCTCAGTTAGAGCTACAGAAGATAGTGACAAGGCCTAAGATCTTTCCCTACAATGATATGATCGGTTGGGCACTGGACCATGCAGATATCCCAAACAGGACTATTTTCAATTCGAAAAAGGTTGCAGTTGGGTGTTTCAAGCCAGAACATCTACAGGTGATGTACAAATTGTCTCCGACATCCAATTTCATTTACAATGAAAATTTCGTAGTAGACTTCAACAAGAAGGAATGCGAACAATACAGAAAAAACCTTATTAGTTTAATTAAGGACTGGTATTCTCGCCCCGAGAAGTTTAGAGTAGACTCCCATGGTATATACCTAGTTGTCGCACTAGAGCCCCACATAGTGTACATAGCAATGATGATGTGTAGGCTCTACGGGAAGGAAAACACAACTCATTTCATTTTACTATGGGTACCTATTATACAGACAGTAGAAGAAGGGTACTCATTTGACTGGGAAAAGATATTTTTGGACAATTTGGTTCAAGAGATTGCAAAATATCAGTCACTAAGAGCCAAGGGGCAACTGGCCCAAATTTTCATGTTGACTTATATTATGGACACCATCTGTTTCATGACGCCTTTTCGGCTGATGGAATGGAGTTGGACTCCAAATAGTGTCAAACCCATACATATTTATCATTCAAATCTTTGGGAAGAAAAGGAAAAAGACTTCTTTTATGAGATCTGCAACTGGTTAGTGGTGTTGATGCACACCGCCATATATGGCCACCCACCTCCCAAAATCTACAACAAAATTGTGACTAACTTGGGAATAATAGAAGATTGGTACATCAAGGAACACTTCTCCTATATTAGGGTTTTTGGTTGTTCAGTTCCTCCATATTTTCTCCCACAATTTTTACCAGACCGACTAGTGTGCTAAGAGGTCGCACGACAAACTGTGATCTGTGGGATAATGATCAGGAGATCATGTCCTAAGTGAAGAAAATGCTCAAAATTGAAATTTCTTAGAAGTGGTTGAAGTTAGAACGAATGGATAGGTCTCGTCGATACGATCCTGTTGTCACGAACGACATGCAAAACCGACTCTGCATGTGAAAGATATTCAAGTTTGAATATCCCTTATTTCATCAAATATATATATATATATATAATGAAATAATAAAACAAAAAATATATATAAATACATATTTTTTTTTTTTAAATGTGGTGGGCCCGGAGGCCACCACATGGCACCAAATTTTTAAAAAAATATTGGAGCGCGCAACAAATTTTGAGTTGGAAGGATTCGACCGTGGGTCGTTGGGAGGACAGCCTCGAGACCTAACCGCCTGGGCTAGTGGTGGTGCTTACAGGGGAAACGACACATTTTATTTTTAAACTTGAAACAAGTTCATATGGGTGGTAAAAAAGGGGACCAGCCCCTAAGGACCAGCCCCCTTTTACACAGGACCTTGAGCCAGAACCAATTCCATAGCCCCGACGGTTGCAGTTGGCACCGTTCACATTTCATGCGGGGGTAACCGTATATGCCACAAGTTGCAAACGGTTGCGGTTGGAACAATTCACGTTGCACGCAGGGTTAATCGTATATGCCACGGGTTGCAAATAGTTTCGGTTAGCACCGTTCACATATTCACGCGGGGGTAACTGCCACGGGTTTGCAACGTGGTTATCCAACCATAAAACGCGACGGTTTATGCGGAGTCGATGTGACCACGAAGCCCTAACATTAAACTTGCATGCTAACGGTTCAACGAGTTTTCGGCGAAGTCTTCCTTGTTTAGCACATTTGCCATTTTTAGCAATGCTAACTCTCGCTACTCCAATTTTGGTGGAGTTTTTTGGGGAAAAGAGGACAGAATTGGTTTTGGCCATAACGTTTGCTACAGGAAACCATTTGGCATGAATTTTTGGTCAATTTTGGGTATTCTCAGCCTTCTGGAGCGAATGGAATAGGTTGCAGAGCCAACAAAGGTTTCATTCAGCCATTTTCAAGTCAGAATAGCTTGAGGAGCCATCAGGGCCTTGAGGGAAAAGGAGTTGCATTGGATCAACCTTCACTGTTTTAGGTGATAACAGAGTCATTTTAAGCTTCTGTCTGTATTCTAAATTCGTTTTCACAGCTGGTTTGGCCTGGTTTTTGGCCTTTTTCTCATTGTAATACCATTTTGAGCATGAATAGATCAAGGACATGCCCATTGGGAGCCTTGGACCCGGCAGATGTAGCCCAGGAGGGGTGAACTGCCTCATCATGTGTTGTGTGTTTATGGTGAATTTATTTTGCTGTGTTAGATAGATTTAAGATATTTAAACAGAAATCAAAACAATACTCCCTCACACAAAAAGTTTATAAACCATGATGAAAGAACACTTTGCACATTTATTTTGTATGGAAATGAATACTTTGAACAACAATACAAATATTTTCATTTTCAGATAAAATGGTATCAGAGCTCAGGATTAGAGCTTTAGAAGCTAGATTTTTTTTACTCAGCATTGGTTTTGTGCAAAGATTAATTTACTTGTTTGCAAGTTTTCATGCTTACTAGGCTAAAACTCCAGAGAGGTGAAGGAAACTTGGTGAGTGCACAAACAAATCCACAGCTAGGAAGGGTCAAAAATCCACCTCCAAGAGCCTTAGAAGCAGTTTCAAGCATGTCTTCAAGAGAAGGAGAAACTCGTGAAGAGATGGATCCCAAGGACGAAGAACGAGTATTTCGGAAATCTTTATTAGATATGACTAAAATGGTAAGGATCCTCTACCAAGAAAGAAATGATAGGATTGTTGGAGAAGGGTCTAAAAACCATAAAGAAGGAGAGGGTTCCACAGGAGGAAAGAAGAGTAATGAACAGTTAAAGAAAGGACGTGGAGGAAATGGTGATCCACCATCTCCATCTTCTTCCTCTTCCTCTACATCGTCTTCCTTGACTTCGGTAAATCAGTCTCATAAGTCGAAAACCATTGGTAAAAGTCATTTTTTAAAACTTGATGTCAAATTTGAATTGCCTATGTTTAATGGTGAAGTCAATGCAGAAAAACTTGATAATTGGATCAGACAATTGGAAGTTTATTTAAGGATTCAAAACCTTCATGATGACAACACCAAGATACAACTAGCCTCGCTAAGAATGGACGGAGAAACATTGGTATGGTGGGAAGCCAAGACCAAGGATGAAATAAAGAAACATGGTAAGATTACTTTATCATGGACTGAATTTATTACTGCAATCAAGAAGCAATTTTATCCATTAGCTCATCTACAAAAGGCTATAATGAATTGGCAAAACTTTAGACAACTTAAGGGATAGAATGTACAAGACTATACCCAAGAATTTAAGAGAAGAGCGCTCTTATTAGGGGTAGACTTACTTTGCTGAAATATATCAGTGGTTTGCACAGTTACCTTAAACATACTATCCTCATGTTTAATCCTACTAGTCTAGATGAAGTTTGTGTACAAGCTACGCATTTAGAGGCAAGAGGGAAAAACACTTTTGATGAGGGTAGAAACAAGTTTTTCAAAGGGAAAAACAAAGAAAAAACTTTTAAGGGAAAAGGCAAAAAGAATGCATCTATCAAACAAGAGGGGGAAAAAATCATTTGTAAACATTGTTCAAAAGAGGGCCATGAAGAAAAAAACTGTTGGAAATTACATCCTGAAAAAAGAAATCAATTTAACAAAAACAAGGGAAAGAATAAAACTACAGCTACTACAACTACACCTCAAGATTTAGGTGACGATTCAGGGGTTGAAACCAAAATTGCAGCCATGGATTTGAAAAGTATGAAGGGAAAGGAAATTGAAACTAATCCAAGCACTAGTACTTCAAACTATCATGTACAAGCTCCTAATGAGGAAGAAAGAATTGAATTATTCCATGTAAGGGTAGTTTCAAAAAATACTAAAATTGACACATTGTTCGACAGTGGGTCACAAGCAAATCTCATATCAGAAGACTTGGACAAACAACTTAAACTGGAGACCATTCCACATCCAAAACCTTATCCACTTGGGTGGATATGCAAGGATGCAAATTTACAAGTCTCAAGAAAATGCATATTGTGATTCGCCATAATTGCACACTTTATTGACACAGTTGAACTTGATGTGGTGTTTCTTGATATTTCAGGAATTGTTTTGGGAAGTCCTTACTTATTTGACAGGAAAGTGATCTTTCATCGCCATGAAAATAAATATAATCTCTTTAAAGATGGCAAGGAGTTCATTGTCAGAGCACATCGCAAGAAGGAAAATATAGCGATGGTAAATGCGGGATAGGTAAAAAGGCTAGTAAATTCTAGTAAGAGTTTTGTACTTCTTATGTGATCCGGATTATTTTCGGCACGAAATGAGAGTGGAGATATAATAAGGAAATGCACAGAGATATCGAATATATTCAATAATATAACAGAAATGTATCAGAGATGCAACCATAAACACAGATATACAGTAATACATGACTTCTATTAATCAGAGAAATGTACAGAGATTGTAAAAATACAAAGTGAAAGACTCGCTAGAATGGTGGCAGCTTATCTCTGAGAAGAGATGTGACAGCTACTCGCATTTGCAAGAAGATGATTACAATGAGGCTCTGAAGGCCTTTTTACAATAAGCAGGAATGCCAAAAACCCTAGACATCCAAAAACCTAACCCTAGGAGATGAAGTGTCGAAGTCATGTGGGCCCCGTTTTGGGTAAGTTGGTGCATCAACTTCCTAGGGTCGTAACTTTTGCATACGATCTTCGTTTTAGGTGTATGATAGCTCGTTCGAAAGATCTATCCGAGAACTACAATGCTCGAAACAAAATAGCATCGTAGATGCTATTTTGCAACAACATACCCAAAAAAACATCGTTTAGGGCCTCAAAATGGCCTCGAAAGTTCAGGACCCGAAAAAACTGCTAAAAATAGTAAATTACCAAAATTGCCAAAAACATGTTTGGGGCCAGTTGGAGAAGGTGGGTGGCCACCGATATCCACCTGGATCATTATGATTAAGCCCAAGGTTGATGTGAATCATGAGGCCTTTGAAAATAGTGATTCCAAGATTAAATCAGATTTATATGATATAGTTGATGCACATCATGAGATGTTTTAGGAACCGACAGGTTTACCTCCTAAAAGGGAGATTCAACATGAAATCCATCTACATCAAGATTGCCCTCTTCCTAACATCAGCATGTACCGCTTGTCTATCATGGAGAATGCTGAAATCAAGAGGAAAATTAAAGACTTGTTGGACAAATGATTCATAAGACCAAGCACTTCACCATATGGGTCACCAATAGTGTTGATTCCAAAAAAAGATGGAACTTGGCGCATGTCTGTGGACTTCAGGGCTTTGAACAAAATAACAGTAAAGAATCAATACCCACTTCCAAGAATAGATGATTTCTTGGATCAATTAAAAGATGCTAAATGTTTCACTAAGTTAGACTTACGTAGTGGTTATCACCAAGTTAGAATTGCAGAAAGTGACATTTGGAAGACAACATTTAAAACCAAACAAGGACTCTTTGAGTGGCTTGTTATGTCGTTTGGTTTATGCAATGCACCTGCAACTTTCATGCGGGTAATGGATGATGTCTTACGTCCTTTTCTTGATGATTTCGTTATTGTCTACTTAGATGACATTTTAATTTTCAGAAAGACTAGAGAAGAGCATGTCATGCATGTTAAGAAAGTACTTGATATTTTGAAGAAAAATCAGTTATTTCTTAAAATGTCAAAATGTGAATTTGGGAAAACTTCTTTGGTTTATTTGGGACACATAGTAGGAGGAGGTGCTTTGAGAATTGATCCTTCCAAAGTAGAAGCCATTGTGAATTGGCCTACTCCCAAATCCATTACAGAGGTAAGAAGTTTTTTGGGTGCAGCTCAGTATTGGAGGAAGTTTATTTCTAACTTCTCTGCCATAGCAGCTCCTATGCATGCAGTGACTAGTGTGAACCATGCTTTCCAATGGGGAGGAAAGAAATAGAAAGATTTTGAGTCATTGAAAGAAAATATAAGTTCATATCCAGTCCTTGCATTATCGGACTTGAGACAGTCATTCGAGATTCAGACAGATGCTAGTGATTACACCATGGGTGCAATTCTCTTACAACAAGGTAAGCCTGTTGCATTTCATTCTAATACATTTAATGGTGTTGTTGTGAATTATCCTACATATAATAAATAGTTGTATGTGTTGGTTCAAAGTGTCAAAAAATGGAAACACTATTTGATGGGCAAAGAAACCATTGTTCATATCGATCATCAGCCTTTACAATACTTGCAATCAGAAAGTAAATTGCAACAGTCACGTCATTTCAGATGGATGGGCTTCGTACAACAATTTCACTTGGTAATAAGGTACAAGAAAGGTATTTACAACAAGGTTGTTGATATTCTTTCAAGGCCTATTATTTGTGCTAGTACTTTTCTTAAGAATGATTCTATTGTACATGCAAGTTACATAGAGCAATATACTTCAGATGTTGATTTTAAGGATGTATATGCTAACTTGAGTGAAGGAAATCATGTTGAGGAGAATGATTATCATTTGCATAATAATTTGTTGTTTCATTTGGCCAAGTTATGTATACCACAGGGGGAGAGACTAAGCATCATGAGAGAAGCTCATTCTTCTCTCATAGCTAGACATTTCGGGGTGAGCAAAATGGTGGCACATTTACAGAGGTATTGTTATTGGCCTCGCATGGTAGATAGTGTTTCACATTTCATTAGAGGTTTCTCATTATGTGCTACAAGAAAGCCTAGTAATAGGAATCTTGGTTTATATACGCCATTGTTGATACCTTCTAGACCATGGGAAAGCGTTTCTATGGATTTTGTTGGAGGGATACCATTATCTAGAAAGAAACATGATTATCTTTATGTAGTAGTTTATCGTTTCAGCAAGATGTGTATTCTTATGCCATGTAAGAAAACTATAACTACTGAACAAACTGTTGATTTATATTTTCAACATGTATGGGTTCATCATGGCTTGCCTACTTCTATTGTTAGTGACAGGGATTCTAGATTTGTGGGGAATTTTTGGTCCAATTTATGGAAGATGATGGAMACCAAGCTGAAAAAGAGTAYTGCTTTCCATCYWCAAABMGATGGMCAAACAKAAGTAGTGAACADAACYATTRTACATCTTTTGAGAGGTTATTGCAGCAAGMATCCCAAGCTTTGGGATGAGCATTTGCATTACATTCAKCATGCYTACAACYGKGCCAAGCACTCTTCTACAAAYACTTCACCTTTYGAAGCTTGTTTTGGGTATTTKCCTAAATCACCTTTAGATTTTATTCTTGAGAARRATGTGGCCATTGATGGTCATAGTGACATTGACAAAGCTCGCATGTTCATTGAAAGAATTCARCTCATACATCAGCAAGTGCAAGAACARCTTGTAAAAAGTCAAGGCAAATACAAGGAGAGGCATGATAAGCACATAATTGATCATAAGTTTCAAGAAGGGGACGAGGTATGGCTGCATATTAGTAAGGAAAGAATGCAAGGAGAAGGTAAAAAGATGAATCCTATTCATTATGGTCCATTCAAGATCCTTAAACAAGTTGGAAATAATGCTTTTCAATTAGATTTGCCTTCATACATGCAAATGTATTCCGTTATGAATGTGGAAAATTTACGTTTGTATGAGCCTCCTTTAGTTTCTGATTATGAAAGTGACATTCAGCTACCTTCCATAGAAGATTTCTCGCCAGAATTTTTGGATGAGTTGAAAGAGGATGTTATTCTTGACAGAAGGACACACACTTCAAGGAGGGGAAATGTTGATTATGTTCGGGTTGGTCTTAAAGGCAGAAAACCGAGTAAGGAAAAGTGGATTGAATTGGAAAAGGTGAGGGATCTGTACCCTCATCTTCTTAACAGGTAATTGAAGGCTTTTGGGGTCCAAAATCTTCCCAATCGGGAGGTGTGATCAGGAGATCATGTCCTAAGTGAAGAAAATGCTCAAAATTGAAATTGCTCAGAAGTGGTTGAAGTCAGAATGACTGGATAGGTCTCGTCGATACGATCTTGTTGTCGTGAATGACACACAAAATCGACTCTACATGTGAAAGATATTCAAGTTTGAATATCCCTTATTTCATTAATATATATATATATATATATATATATATATATATAATGAAATAACAAAAAAATATATAAATATAAATACATATGTTTTTTTTTTAAATGTGGTGGGCCTGGAGGCCGCCATGTGGCATCAAATTTAAAAAAAAATATTGGAGCGCTTAACAAATTTTGAGTTGGCAGGATTCGACCGCGGGTCGTTGGGAGGACAGCCCCGAGACCTAACCGCCCGAGCTAGTGGTGGTGCTTACAGGGGAAACGGCACATTTGTTTTTTAAACTTGAAACAAGTTTGGATGGGTGGTAAAAAAGGGGACCAGCCCCTAAGGACCAACCCCCTTTTACACAGGACCTCGAGCCAGAACCAAGGCCATAGCCTCGACGGTTGCGGTTGGCACCGTTCACATTCCATGTGGGGGTATCCGTATATGCCATGGGTTGCAAACGGTTGCGGTTGGCACTGTTCACATTTCATGCGGGGGTAATCATATATGCCACGAGTTGCAAACAGTTGCGGTTAGCACCGTTCACATATGCATGCGGGGGTAACTACCACGGGTTTGCAATGTGGTTATCCAACCATAAAACATGACGGTTTATGTGGAGTCGATGTGACCACGAAGCCCTAACATTAAACTTGCATGCTAATGGTTCGACGAGTTTTGGGTCGATTCCGCCTTGTTTGGCGCATTTTCCATTTTTAGCAATGCTAACTCCCGCTACTCCAATTTTGGTGGAGTTTTTCGGGGAAAAGAGGACAGAATTGGTTTTGGCCATAACGTTTGCTATAGGAAACCATTTGACATGAATTTTTGGTTGATTTTGGGTATTCTCATCCTTCTGGAGCGAATTGAATAGGTTGCAGAGCCAACAGAGGTGTTGTTCAGCCATTTTCAAGTCAGAATAGCTTGAGGAGCCATCAGGGCCTTGAGGGAAAAGGAGCTGCATTGGATCAGCCTTCACTGTTTTAGGTGATAACAGAGTCATTTTAAGCTTCTGTCTGTATTCTGAATTCGTTTTCATGGTTTGGCATGGTTTTTGTCATTTTTCTCATTGTAATACCATTTTGAGCATGAATAGATCAAGGACATGCCCATTGGGAGCCTTGGACCCGACAGGTGTATCCCAGGAGGGGTGAAATGCCTCATCATGTACTGTGTGTTTATGGTGAATTTATTTTGCTGTGTTAGACATATTTAAGATAATTAAACATAAATCAAAACAATACTCCCTCACACAAAAATTTTATAAACCATGATGAAAGAACACTTTGCACATTTATTTTGTATGGAAATGAATACTTTGAACAGCAATACAAATATTTTCATTTTCAGATCAGATAAGTAAGGAGCTCAAAACAATATATAAAAAGGTATGGCCCTCTTTTCCCTTGCATATTGGTACATTTTCCCTATTGGATTTCAGTCACTCTAAAGTAGAGGCCACAACCTTGGAAGAAATAAAGTTTTTCAACATTGAATTCAAGAAGCACAACCTGCAAAAGGTCGTGGGTAATCACATGGCTAGCTGCAATTTGAAAAGGTATGAACACGAAGATTCTCCTCAAGAAATGATTTTCCAAGGAGAGAGATCCTATCTAGAGGTCTTGAGTCGGGTTCGAGATCTATCACCCGATAAAATGATTGAGTTTTATGACTTCCAGAGGCACCAAAGTAGTAGTCTCCCTAAATTATTGCAAGGAGGAACCTCGACATCTCTAGCTGCACAGCAAATGGAGACCCGAAGCTCAAAAGAAATAATCTCCAATGAAAGAGAAAACCGAGAAATTTTGGAGAAGACTGATGTGTCGATTCAGAAAGAAGATATCCCATAGAAAAATATTTCAGGTGACCAAGCCAAGGATCAAGCATAGACACTAACAAAGGAGGGAGGAGAGGGACAACTATTTACACCAAATAAATCCACTACAAATGTGGTCGGGAAACACTCATCCAACGAAATCAACGACCCCATCTAGTTCATCAAACTGTTACAATTCACCAGAGGGAATCCAAATGCAGAGGTAGTATTCATAGAAGACCTCACACCCATTTCAGTTGAAGAGTTTCCTCCTTCCAATTTCTTTTTCAGCAAGAAAAGGAAGGTTGTGGTGAAGAGAGAAATTCACCAAAAGGAAGGTTCAGTTGTCAAAACACACAGAGTGCTAATTGATGGAGAAGACTTGGAGGAGGTAGACTTTGTTGAAGAAGTAGCAGGTTCACTGGGGAATTTTGAAACAACCAACCAGTTTTCAGTCGAAAATTTAAAAGAATGACTGAAGAAAAAAGATTTGCAAATAAGCCAATTGCAGAATCAAATGAAGACTCTATAACAACCTTGCAGATATTGTAGACAAACAGTTTTCAAGAGATAATATACATTTTCCTAAATCCTGATCAACGGCATACACAGGGTAATTATTTGGATTATGCGGGTCACTTATAGTGTATGCCAACCTTGTTTCTCTGTACATGCGAGTGAACTGCCTGCCGAAGATTGGGATTGTAGAGTATGTCATGTCGAGTTGAAGGGATCCTCCAAGTTTGATGCCCTAAGACCTAGATAACAACATTCCATACTTTGCAGGGATATCAACAACAACCACATCCATCATAAACCTTTTTACTGAAATCTTTTCAATATTAACCGCTAAATCTTTAATCATACCCATACATTTAAATTTTCTTGAATCAAAAGAATACATATCTCTGTATGGTCTGGTAATTTCAAGGCCCAATTTTCCATAATACCTTTGGGCATCACATTGTGGGAGGCTCTAGAATCTAACATACAATTATGGAGAAGATGATCATGCACAGTTAGCATGATGTAGAAAGGAGCGACATAATCTCTGGCACTTTCAAAATGCAGACCAAACATTATAATCGGTTTATCATGTTCTAAATTTATAACATCTGCATGAATTTCAATATCCGAAAAATTTATCATTTTGGAAATCTATTTCCTATATGTAGGGTTTTCTGCCAGTTCGACCAGAGGTACAGGGATCTTGATCTTATTAATCTCATTTTCTATATTGAAACTCCCTGTTGTCTTTTTGGTTTCTCTGGTTGGGATCTTTGTCTCCCTTTTTTTTGTTTTATTAGTTTGTGTCGCTTTCATTTTGGTTGTCTTTGTTTTTTCAGTCAGAATTTCCCCTGCTTTTGTCTTGGCAGTCTATGTTTCAACTAATTTTGTCTTGGTAGTTTGTGTTTCAACTGCTCATTGAGCTACCTCACTCGCTTTGCTTCTCGTCAAGATATTCTTCGGTTGGGCAGTTGTGACATTTCTATCCTTAGGACTTAAATTATAATTTTGTTGAAGCTCGACCATTATATTTTCGGCAATTCCTTGGTAAGCATAATCTTCTGCAATATTTATGTTATCATCATTAAACATGTATTCTGCACCCAAAGACCTTTCATAGTCTTTCCTCATCAAATGAGGTTCTCGATCATCATCGCTAATATTATTCATGTCTTCCTATAACTCATCAAAGCTTCGCATATCATCTCCTGCTATAAAATTTTCATTTTTAAAGGGGGTCGGAATCTTTTGATCTTCATTTTTTATTTTTCTTTGTTGCATTTGAGGGTTAGGATTTCTTCTAAAATATTTCCTAGTGAACTGATCTATTTTAGATTGGTCTAGTTCCATCCTAAAGATTTTGTTTGAAAATTCTTTAATTATTTTTTCCATGTCATCCATTTTGTCTTCCGTAGATCTCCCAGATCTGAAAGTTCCTCTTTGTTCTCTGAGTCTTTTGTTTTCTTTATTTCCCATTTTAGATTTAGCTTTCAATTTTCCCAATGCCATCATATTTTATTTGATATCTATAGCATCCTCATGCATTCTTGTGAGGTCTGCAGATCTCATTTCTCTCAACAGTAAAGAAATGTTAGGCTCAAAATCTCCGATGAAAGTCACCTTTGCTGCATGTTGGGAACGTTTAACCTCAACTAGAATTTTATTATACAATTTGTCAAATCTCTGAGTGAATTCGAGAACTGTTTCTGAATTTTTATTTCTCAAATCTTCGAACTTGGTTAAATAATAAAGTTGATCCTTCCTCTCTCCCCATTGTCTGATAAAGGCATTTTCTAACTCGTCATATGTTCTTAAAGAACCTGTTGGTAGCCCTTGGAACCAGGTTCTCATCTGTCCTTTGAAACTTTGAACTAGGAGTCTTGAATAAACACCTTCGTGCTCAAGGCCAATGATATTGACAAATTGGTCAAAAACATGTATGTGTTCATTTGTCGTTAAGTCTCCCTCTCCTTTGAACTTTGGTAGGTTTTTCATATAGTTTTCGGGTAAATTGTAGAGGGGAACTTGGAGGACTAAAGGAGCATATCTAGCAGCTACTTTAGCAAAAATTCTAGGAGGTGGGGGTGGTCCTTGACTACCTCCTCCTCCCCCTCCAACATTTAATCCTCCTCCACCTCTGCCATCTCTGGCACCACCTGCACCACTTCCAACACCACCTCCTCCAGCAGTAGCCATCGATAATATAGAGGATGAAACTTGGAGATTATAGAGAGTATTTTCAAAGATGTGTAGTGGTATTCTAGCTACTTTGGGATGAATAGAAAGGGGTTCTGAGAGCTGTTCGTCCGGAGACAAAAAATTAGAAAAGGGGGGGAAAGAGAGATGAGGACTAGGTTCTCCGGACTTGCAGGATATATAAATGGGAGATCTAATAAGAGTTGAATTGGAGTGTAAGATATATTCTTTAAAACTTCAGGAAACTAGAAAAAATATTTTGGGGACTGATGGAATATCAATCAAAGAAGGTATCGAGATGATTTTTTTTCCTTTATCAGTAAAGGAGGCAATTGAATCGGTTTCGGTCTTTATCTCGGGTAAAAACAACTTGGGGTTTATGATTTCAGCTTCAACTCTATCAGTCAATGTTTCTCCGAAATGGATTTGGGTGGGACATTTTTGCAAAGTTAATTGTTCAGGTAGAACCTTAGCATTAGACTGTGTAGATTTGGGCTAATAAACCTTACTAGTGGAAGTAGTGGTCTTCTTAAGGTATCCCCTTGGTTTTAAAAAAAATTAAGGGTCGGCTATAGGCATGGTCTGCTTATCATCAGGGTTTTTTCTAGTATTCCTTCGACTGAATGCCAACATATTAATGGTGGAGTCGCCAAGTGAAAATTAAAATTATCCTTAATACTATATTCTATCTTTGTTCACTATCAAAGAGAGAAACTTACCAATGACGTTCTCCCATGGAAAAATAACTTCGTTTCTCCATCCCCGACAACGACGCCAAAAAGATGTTGTTCCTGAGATTAAACTTAAGGCTCAAAGCATAATGTCATGCATCAGAAATTAATCAATGATTCATTTTAAGAGTGCTTTTTCTTTCCGTTGGTTATCTAAGAATTTAAATCCTCAAATGAAATTAATATTTGAACATAACAAAGGCTATGTTTTTTCATCTGAGTCGATTAATCAAAATGAGTGGTGATGGAGAAAATTACAAAAATATTAAACAAGTTAAGGCATCAATGACAGAAGAATATTACCTTGTTTACAATATAAGAAAGAGTAGAATGCACTCCTGAAAGGATATATGATATAGTGGTCCAAGTAGCTTGCGGGTCTTATATTTGTTGATAGAAAATACAGAGGAAAAATTGCTTGCTTATCAGATAACTAAATGAAATATGATCACAATAGGTGTAGTACTAAGTTGTGGTCATTCACTAATCAAGGAGTAACATAAAGAAAACTAGAAACATGGAATACAAGAAGAGCACATAACTCAAACATCACAAAATTGGAATCCCTGTCTGCGCTTGTATTAACACTAAAAAAGGATGATTTTTCTTATTTACAATATGACAAGAAGCAACCTATGATTAACCTTAGAAAGTTATATTTATACAAAAGGTTCTCAACCTTAAACGGTTGGAATTCCCCTTATTTCTAAAATAGTAAAAATTACAAAATGTAAAATGCAAAACGCTTCACTTGCATCTTTCTTGATGTTTGACATTATGCTTTGAGCCTTAAGTTTAATCTCAGGAGCAACAATATGCATTAGTATGCATTTGTAGTTAGGAAATTTGATGCTCACGATATGTTCCTGACATAAAGTGATCTGATGGTTCATACTCTCCTCGATCTTAATGGCCATTGATCCATGACTTAACACCCGGTTGATCTCTATTTAAAGAGCATGGAGGATCATTTTCCGGTGATCAATTGTGAGAAACTCTTTTGTAAAATCTCTCTGTAATCTTTTTGTTTTGCATTAATAAACTGCTCCAAGTGGTCGCGTTGTCTGTGGCCATGAATGTTTCCCCATAGGAGTTTTACCACGTGAAAACATTGGTGTGTTGATCTTTGATTTGTTTATGTGAGTGGTTACTAAATTTGTTCGTCCTCTGTTGGAGTACCTGTGTTGTTGAACATGGTATCAGAGCCTATTTGAAAACCCGCTCCTGTTGTAGATCGAGATCATGAAGTTGATTGCCTCATATTCATTTTCTATCATTTTTGTACATTTCTGGCCTAAGAGAACTTTTCCATTGCGTTTGGATTTCTCGTTTCAGCAAGTAACACTTTTCATTTCACTTGAAAAAGTTTCTATTTTCCCAATATACGGCCATTTCAGTTAGAGCCGGAGGTGTAAAGTCTAAATACGCATTTTTTAAATTTTTGCAGAGTATCATTTTGATTTTATTTCGGTTTTGTATTATTTATTTTCGGGTTGCTACTATTTTAGATCTGTGTATTCTCTTTTCCCCGTGCCTTGTGTGATCTTGTAAAATTAGAAACATATAGGAAAAGGTGCATCTTTCAGGTAAGCTAATCAATATCTAGCACTTGTTGTCATCAAGAAGCGAATTTTTTTTCTTGTGTGAAAATAGTTTTTTTTTAGCACACTCTCCAAGGTCGTCAACAAAAACAACAACAACGACAATCCTCCTTTTGAACATTACAATATGTTTTTCTAGACCATTTGGTTAAAAATTGCCTTATTAAGTAAGAGGTCTTGAGTTCAAGTCTCTCTTTTGTTACATTTTTTGAAAAACTTCATGCTAAAATTGTAAAGTGTATTTCACTTCAAGTATAAAAGTGAATCACTATAAGTAGATTTAATATTTTATTTTAGAGTTATTTATTTTGCATGCATATTTTCTTTGTAAAAATGATCCCCACTTCTCTTTATAAAAGTGGGTCACTTCATAAAGCAACTTACACTACCACGTGGTTCTTTAGTTATTGTTTATGCCTTTTTTTAAAAGGGCATAACTCTCACATCCGAAGTCCTTTTCAGTGCCGTTTTTTTTAAAAGAGCACACATTTTTGAGATATTTCCATCCATATCATCAATTTCAGTTTTTAAATACATATTATATGCATATTTAATATGGATTGTTATCACTGAAATTTTGTCCACAAATGGTTACAAGAATTCAACATTGTCAAACAGTTATGAGGTCACCCATGGACCAAAACTACCACAAAAGCATTTGCAAAGGGTCAAAAACTATACAACCAGTGACAAAATTAAAGTGCGCTATGGCTACATAGGGTGTGTGTGCACATGTGCAAAACAAAAACGTAGGAAACGTAGACATGCGCCTGATGCGCGACTGTTGTCGCAAAAAGCTGCGCACCTGAGAAAAACGCATTTATGAGAGTGGTCGGCCTCCCACCCACTTCTGGTTCAACTTCCAAGTTGATTTGACACTCAAATCTGGACTGGATTCAACTGGGTGGCTGGTCAAAGATCTAGAAATGCCCTAATTAGCCTATTTACACACTACAAGCTAGTTGAACAATACCTCAAAGAGGTGCTATAAAAAGGCCATGGGTGCACTTCATTTTTCAAGGAATTCAATAGAAAAGTTATGCTGCCACTATTCTCTTGAGGAATACTCTATTCTCATCAAGAGTATACTAGCATCATTGCATTGGGCAATCCATCTCACCCCTTGAGTGGATTAGCATAGAATTCTTTCACCATTTTCATTTCAAAGTTGTAAGAAGAGCTTATTTGTGGGGGTCCAAGAGCCCTCTCTTGGAGGAAGAAGGGATTCATAGTCATCTTTATTCTTGGTGTTTTATTTCACTAATATCAACCTTACCAGTGGTGACATGGGTCTTATTGTTTCTTTTGTCCTTATGTCCCTATGCTCATTAGTTTATTTATTGTTTCATTTCTTAGTTTAATTCTTAGTTGTTCTTTTATATTTATTTCTCTAACCCTTTTCCTTACAGCTTTCCTGCTTAGCAAACCCAACTAAGCTTGCAAGCACCTATGTTTTGCTCACTAAGGTGACAAAAGAGGCACAACATGGATTCTACAAGTAATCTCTTTCTTACCAACACCAACTACTTCCAATGGAAATCTCATATGAAGGATTTATTAAGAAGTAAAGTATTGTACCAAATTACCTTGGGAAAGGAAACAACACCTAATGATGCTGATAAGAAATTCAAATGGGATAATAGGAATGAAAAAGCATGTAAATTAATCGAAATGTCCATTTCTCTTGATTTAAGGTTCCACCTCCAATCAATTGATCAACCCAAAGAATCTTGGGACAATATTGAATCTGTTTTTGGTAAACACAATATTATTAGAGCGCAACTGTTAGAAAATCAAGTACTGACCTTAAGTACAAATGATTTTTATTACATTGAAGACTATCTATCTAAGTTTAAAACACTCAAAATTTTTGTGAAGAATGTAAGATAAAAATAGAATAAGATCATTGCATCTATATTATACTTTCTAAGCTAGGTAATTCATATTTTGTGTTTGTATCTACCTTTTATGCCATGCAATAGGTTCTAGGGGAATCTTATAAAAAACCCACTCTTGAGAACTTTTGTGATGCTTTGATTAGAGAGAAAGATAATCTTTTACAATTTGGAGTGATCAGCACTGTAGGTACCTCCAACAAAGCCTTAGTTATTCATCAGGAAGATAAAACCAAGAATACCAAGAAGCAACATCCTAGCCACAAAAACAAGAAACATAAGGGTCCCAAACCCACTCAGACATGTCCCACTCCTAATGGTGACAAATTAGAAAAATATAAAAGCAAGAAGATTGACAGACATTGCAATTTTTGTGATAAATATGGTCATGATGAGTCCAAATGTTTCAAGAAGATAGAAGCTTTAGAAGCTGCAGTGAAGAAGCACAACATCAATATTGATTACAGTTCTTCTTATTCTTCTCATGGACATGCACTTTATGCTACTGGTTTCTCCCAATACAACTTCTATTGCTTTTTCTGATGAGTGACTTGTTGATTCTGGAGAATCTTATCATGTGACTAAGGATAGAGACATATTTTCTGCACTAAATGAATGTAACACCAAGAAAATATTTGTTGGTGATGATAGATCTCTTAGTGTTGAAGGATTTGGAACAATTTAGATAGAAAAAATTCATTTCAATGATGTATTATGTGTTCCAAGTATTTCTTGTAACCTTCTATCAGTATATCAAATCACTCATTCAGGTGAAGGTAAAACCATAGAGTTTTCACCTCACCAAGTTGTAATCAAGGATACAAAAGATCCTAAGCATGTTCTTGCAACTGGAATTGCTGATGATATTACTAGGTTGTATAAGTTTGACAACTTTGGGTCATCATCTTTTTCATTAGTTTTTGTTTCTCATAGTGATGACTTGAGCAAACTTTGGCATGCATGATTTGGTCATCTAAACTATCGCTCATTGCAAAAAATATGTAATCAATAGATGGTGACTGGTATTCCTCTTGTTTCATGCAGAGTTAGTGTTTGTGCCGGTTGTGTTTTTAGCAAACATCATCGGGACAGTTTTGACAAACGTGCCTCTTAGCACGCCTCGGGCCCTTTGCATCTTGTTCACAGTGATTTCTATCGTCCACTTTATTCTCCTTTTTTTTTTGGTGCAAGTATTTCTTAAATTTCATTGATGACTTTTCCAGACGTACTTGGTTTTACTTATTAAAACTTAAGAGAAAAGCTTTTGGCCTACAATGTCCTTGTAGAAAAACAATCTGGACATCAAATTCAAAAGTTAAGAACATATAATGGAGGCGAATATGTGAACAATAATTTTACAAGTTATTGCACTACACAAGGCATCAAAATGCAGCACATTGTTCCATATACACCACAACAAAATGGTGTTGCTGAGAGAAATAACCGCACATTAAAATAAATGGCTAATTGTATGATCCAATCTAAGGGATTAAGTCTAAAGTATTGGGTGGAAGCAATCAACTGTGAAAATTACATAGTAAATCACACTCCCATAAAGGCTCTTAAAAATATAACATCGAAATAATATTAGAATAAAATTAATCCAGATGTAAGTCACTTCCGTGTATTTGGAAGTATAGCATGGGCTCACATTCCTGATGAAAAAAGGAAGGCATTGCAGCCTAAAAGTGAGAAGTGTATATTTGTTGGTTATTCTGAAAATGTCAAAGTTTATAGACTTATTCAACCACATTATAATGAAATTATTATTAGAAGATATTTTAAATTTGATGAAAATATCTTCAGCTGTGAGTCTAATTCGATGATTGTGAATTCTTCGGCCTACGAGCCATCTTTGGTGTTTGTGCCTTCTTTTGTTCCTATTCTAGTTTCTTCTTCAGATGATGACAGTGAGGATGGAAATCCACCTTCGCCTACTCATCTTCCTCCATATGAGTCCTTTGAGCCTAAAAAAACACTAACTCCACAGCTTCCTAGATGGGTCTGTTCAAAACGAGAAGGAGCCAATGATCTTGTCGGTGATCCTTCAAATCAGCGTCAGACACATTCACAATTCTAGCAAGCCTCTTCTCTTTTGACTCAAGTTTCAGAAACTCATGATCCATAAACATTTGCAGAAGATTCAGGTCATCCAGATTGGGATACAACAATGAATGAAGAGTATCGTTCTTTAATGGAAAATGATACTTGGGATCTTGTACCTCTTCCAAAAGGATGAAAACTTGTTAGATGTAAATGGGTCTATAGAACTAAGTATGCATCAGATAGAAGTGTTGAAAGACACAAAGCTCGGTTAGTTGCTAAAGTATTTTCCCAAGTTGAAGGAATTGACTATAATGAAACCTTTTCCCCTATAGCCAAAATTAATTCCATCTGCCTTGTTCTTTTCCTTGCTGCCTCACATAAATGGGAGGTCCATCAGATGGATGTTAAATCCGACTTCTTACACAGATATTTTCAAGAAGAAATCTACATGGAACAACCTCCTGGCTATGTCCAGAATGACTCTAGCCTTGTTTTTTGCCTTAATAAATCTCTTTATGGTCTCAAGAAAGCTCCTTGAGCTTGGTATTCCAAAATGGACAACTTTCTTATTGCCACTAGATTCTCTAGATGGAATTTTGATCCTAATGTCTATACCAAGAAAGTAGGAAGCAATCTCATAATCCTTGTCCTTTATGTTGATGACCTTATCCTTACTGGTAGTGACTCAAAACTTTTAAACCATGTGAAAACTAGCCTTAAGAAGAAATTTGAAATGACAGACTTAGGATTTTTGCAATATTTCCTTGGCCTCCAAGTTTTGCAAACCAATGAAGGATTTTTTCTTTCCCACTCTAAGTATGCTTGTGACCTTCTTCATCGATTTCACATGGATGATTGCAAAATAGCACCTTGTCCCTTCTAGTCTGGATTCAAGCTTACTACCACCTGTACTTCTCTTGATGTTGATTCCACCCTCTACCGTCAGTTAGTTGGTAGCCTCTTATACTTGACTCATACCCATCCTGATATTTCCTTTGTTGTTGTTCTTGTTTCCCGATATATGAAAACACCCCATGAAATCCAATGGAAAACAACTAAAAGGATACTTCTCTATGTCCTTGGTACAATTTAGTTTGGGATACATTACAGTTCAGGGGGGACTCCCTTATTGGTTGGTTTCACTGATTCATATTCGTCCGACTACCCTCATGATTGGAAGTCTACTACAGGTTATGTCTTCATCCTTGGTTCCAGACCTGTCACTTGGGCCTGTAAGAAACAACATGCTATTTCACTTTCCTCAACAGAAGAAAAATATTGATCAGTGGTAAATGCAAGTCAGGAAGCCTTTTGGCTTCGAAAGATCCTTTCATAGTTTGTATTCGAGCAACAAAATCCAACCAAACTTTGGTGTGACAATCAGAGTTGCATCAAACTCGCCAAAGACCCAGTTCAACATCATCACAACATGTACATAGAGCTACACATGCACTTCATCATAAATCTCATTCATGATCAAGTTATTGAAGTGCTCTTTTTCCCTACATAAGATCAAGTTGCAGACATTTTCACAAAGTCTCTTACAGAAGTGAATTTTTCCAAACTTTGATATATCTTAGGAGTTCAGGAATTTGTCATTAAGGGGGGATAGGCTCTAATGCCTCCTTCCTTCTCCTATTGTGTCAACATTGTAAATCCTTCAATCCTATCCCAAGTTGTTCTTAAGGGGAGATGTTAGGATATTTAGACACTTAAGAGTTAGTTAAGATCTAATTGGTCTAATGTGTCATTAGGTAAAATTGTGTTTCTTAGTGTGTTTCTTTAGTATGCATTAGTACACATTTTTAGTTAGGAAATATGATGGTCACGATATGTTCCCGACATAGAGTGATATGATGGTTCATAATATCCACAATCTTAACGACCATTGATCTATGTCTTAACACCCGATTGGTCCATGATATCTATTTAAATAGAATAGAGGGTCATTTGCCAATGATCGATTGTGAGAAACTCTTTTGTAAAATCTCTATGTAATCTTTTTCTTTTTCATTAATAAACTGCCCCAAGTCGCCACATTAGCTGGGGTCATGGATGTTTCCCCGTAAGGGTTTTACCACGTGAAAAAATCGGTGTGTTGATATTTCATATGGTTATGTGAGTGGTTCCTGAAGGTTTTCATCCTCGGAATACCTGTGTTTCCGAACATAAAGCATGAATCCCCCAATGCTGGTAAAAATAAAAAAGTTGTGTTGGTTGGTTTTGATGATGAGAAATTATAAGGTTCGAGTGGTTTTACGTCCTTGCTTTCTAATGTTGGTGTCTCAACCTTTTGTTCTATGGTTTCCTCAATTCTTGTCTCTACTGAAACTTCTTTAGATTTCTTGGTTGAGATATCTCCTTTTTGTATCTTCCGATACCATTCCACATAGTTTGTAGGTAGAGTATTTCTTTCTCCAGAAAGGCTAGAAGGAACTTTCTTTGAAAGTTTTGGATTGGTTTTATCATATCTACCCTTTGGATCCCTAGGTTTCTTCATGAAAACAAAAAGAAGAAATAAAAATACCATTGGGTTTTGGGGAACCTATTATAACAGATGCATAGGTTCTTACCTCTCGTCTTAATGTTCCCCCACCACCAAACTAACACTAGTGTTCATACTAGAAACATTCTACTTCCTAATTGTTCTCTACCTTTGGAAAAATCCCCATCAACGATGCCAAAAATGATGGGTAAATTATATACCTAATTTCCCTTGATTAAATTATCAACCAAGGAAAGTAAAATTCGAGTTGTAACACAATATGAGCCAAGATAGAACAGAAGATAGTTTTTTATGTATTCCTACCACTATATTCTATGAATAAATCCTAGTATGAGAATGAGGTTTGGAAAGTGAACTGAACAAGGAAAAGAGTAATCTACCCTAAGGATCAACACTATGTTTTCCATTTACAATTCTATTTTCAAAGGATGATACAAAAGACTACAAGAAAGATAAGATTTGTTTGAAAAGTGAACTTATTCCAAATTTACAAAATGGAAATGTGGAACTACTATAAAAATAAATCTATGACTATGAAATGAAAATAAATTATCTTTTCTCAAAAACAATTATTTAAAGTGAACTCTACTCTAGAGTATCTTTTTTAGACTAAATTAAGAAATCATAATTAATTCTACACTGAAGAACATAAACAACATAATCTCACTATCCTATTTAAATTATCATCTTCTATCATCTATGATGACGAATAATGTCACTGTTGAGTAAAATATATGCTATCTATTTCGACATTAAATTGTCAACTCGAGGCTCGTAAGCTTCGAGGTGAAAGCACTATATGTGCAGATATAGAGATATAACTATCATATCCTAGCCTAATCTAATCTAATTCCAATAAACTCAAATAATGAAGAACTTTACTTTAAATTTACAGAGTAATCTACATCTATGAGCTCATTATTCTAAGTAATTATAATTGGTTCTAAGGATTAATGCCTAACCTACAATCCTATTTAAAAGATAATTTAAAGACTCCAAGCGAACTAAAATCTATTTGGACAACATACTTAAAAATATACAGAATAAACTACAAATAGTGAGCTTATTAGTCTAATTCTTTAAAACCAGTCTATAACTATAAATAGTTAAATTATTATTTTAAGTGAACAATTCTTCAAAAATAATATCTCAAAGTACATCTTCAAAAACTCACAACTATTCAAAATAAATTACAAATTAACTTTTATTCTACTACTCCGATATTGGAAGTAAAATAAGCAATTCATACTAGTATTCAAAAATTACAACTTAATAAAGTAGGCACTGTCTAAATAGCTAATCAATAAAACAATTTTCATTTTATAAAACATGAAATAAATCTATGATGACACAATCAAACATCTATAAACATATGCTCATCAGTAAGTTACAACATGCATAAAAAGATGTTAGATGTCAAAATATAAACAAGTTTGAACAACTATGAATGTTCTGTAATAAAAATACATTTTCAGCAAACACAGAAATATACATAGTCATACACTTCAGCAATAAACTTGTAAATTAGCAAGCAATGAGAATTAGATGTGAAAATATAAATGTACAAAAATATAAACAAGCTACCCAGACTATTGGTGGGCCCCCAGATGGTCGTAGCACTACTCCAACGTAGGTTTCAGTCACAAACTTAGAATAACATTTTTATTAACACCAAAAACAGAGTTTTTATAGAGCAATTCAATATGATGGATGTGTGTATATGTAAAATCCATTTTTATTCCCGGTATAGACAAAAGGTATTTATAGAGTTTTTATAGAGCTGAGAGGTTGACCTTTAATCCTCTCAGAATAATATATGCATAAAAAATTCAGTTACATCATTAAACATCAAATTTTGTTGAGGAATCTTTAGTAAATGCTTGAAACATAGTGAGTAAATAGGCCATGGAGCTCATTCATCTTCAATGGCTGAAAGAAAATTCTGGTGGGACACCGAGCAAGAGGGATCCCAAGGGAGAAAAACCCATGTGCTCGAATTTCATAACAGTGCCCCGAGATATGCGGATCACCAACTCCTCTGCACTCTGAGTATCAAATGGAGTGCCAGATGGAGTGTCAGATGGAGTATTGGAGTATTAGAGGGACAGATCGATGACCACAAACTACTCTTAATCTATTTACAATTTTAGGAAATGGTCTGCATGGGACCTAATTGGGAATAATGAGCACAAAACCCATGTGATGGATTTTTATGATTCAACTTCCTCTTCCTATAAATTAGGATCTAAGTTCGCTTCCTGGAACAGTGTTGGATGACGGTCTGGATGAAGGTATGATGGAAGGCCAGATCACATTTTTGAGTCGTTGCAAAAAAAAATGAAACATTAGATCAGTGTAACCATTCAACTGAAGATGAGTTAATCATAAAACCATTACAAAATGATGATTATACATACATTCTGTGATTCCATGGAAAATTGATGTATAAGTCTTGATAATACATTTAAAATGGCTAAATGAGATCATAGCATATGTAATATCATATGCAAAAAGGATTTGATCATCACAATAAAATATTCAAAACATGAACCCAACAATCACGATGACATCTAATTACAATGGATAATTCAAACGGAATGAGGTCGATATTGATCTCTATAGAAAATGTAAAGTATAAACAAAACAATTGAATGGAAAATTTTCTATTAATAGAATGTCAATACATTGAACTCATATTCTTATAACAAATGTATACCTATAAACTAATCACTCAAAAAGGACTCAGAATCGAAAATTATGTTGTCACACTTAAATTGGTAATGTCTCAATAGAGATATAATGATTTACATGATCTTGCAGGTGTTAGATTAAAACACAATATAATGTACTATGATAAATTGTTATGCGCAATTTTTAAATGATCAACCTACAAAACAAATATACACACTTTAAAAAATAGTCTCTGTAATCAAAAGGAAAATATATATATTTGGAACATAGTTAGATAATCAGAGATATATATTACTGAAACACAGTTTGAATGAGTAACCTTCGAAAGAGAGAATACACACACACACACACACACACAGTAAGATAAAGACACACACAGGCTACTGGTGCCCCCCCCTAAGTAGTTGTGGGACTCCAGCTCATAAAACAATCACAACTTTCAGCACATCGATTTGAATCATTTATATTATAACCAGAGATGTATAACAGTGACAAGTTTTCAACAAAGTACAACAATCATATCATCATGGTAATATCCTATTATTTTTAGTGGCCTCATGTATATATACAGTTATAGTACAATTGAGAGGTCAACCAATGAAAGGGTTGACACTCTTCAAAAATGGAAAATCGTTAACCTCCATTAATAGTCAGCAACATACAACATCTCCATTGAATTCATAAGTTGGAATATAGGGGCGAACTCAAATGATCAAATCAATATATGATAGGACCCATAGCAATAGAGTTCTAATAGACACAAAACCCATGTTCTATATTTTACAGAAAAAAACCGTGAATATTCCAACTAACAACCTTAATGCACTCCAAGTTCCATATTAAGTGTCAGATAAAGGTCCAAATTCACAAGATATAAATTTGGGCTACCGGATGAAATACCAGATCACACCTTTGACCTGTTTAAAAAATGAACAAGTTGCCAAATGATTATACCCCTTTAATTAAATGTAAACTTAACATCAAACTATAAAAATGAGTACAAAACGTACCTCATTCATACCCCATAGAAAAATGATGAAAGGAACCTGATAACAAGTCCAAAAAGGATTATGAAGATACAAAATGCATGATTTTCATATGCAAAAAGAGGTTTGGAACAGGGAAAAAGTAGGAAAAATATGGGGTCATCATGTTATATCAATTTTTAAATATTATTACTATATTGCCAGTCAATTGCGCACATAAACAACTTATATGCTACAAGTGTGATCTGTGGGAGCTCAAGTGTAAAATTGGATATTTTAGAAGAATAAAGAAGACAAGACCTTCCTGTAGATATTTCCCCTTTTTGGGGTTTTACCACGTATATCTAGTGTACTATTTTTCTCTTGTCTCTTTCTTATTATGATTAAATATTGTTTTTATATGGATAGGAGGATAGACTAGTAAGGTTTTTCTATTTATTATTGTTGTATGTTATGTCTCAATATTCTTGTTAGAATATTCATTAATACTGAGAGGGAGGGTGAATCAATATTGATCAAGTTTTACCATTTTTAACTTTAAGAACAACATGTAAACATTAACCATTAACAATGTCATTCATCATCACAAAAAAACCATACATAGACTACGTTGGGATACCGAGAGTGAAATATTCCATATATAATATAATATGTAGAATAAAAATATTGAGCAAGAAATAGAAGAACAACAATGATATATCCAAAACAATATCAGAATAATATGTTAAGAACCAAATACTGAATACAAAATCACCACAATAGATATACAAGAACAATATGCAAATTCTCTTTTATTACCATCAAACTCTTGAGGTAGGGAAACACCATACAATGGATCCTATTATGGAAGGGATCCTCTCCTGTTCACTTGCCTCTTTGAGGGGGCATCCTCCTATTGAGCTACCGCTCCAAACACAATACT
>JZKD02S0146327.1:311792-343681 GCA_000966675.3 Picea glauca
ACTAGTGCTTTGAAGATCTGGAATTTCTCAAATGCTTCATCTTTGTGTTTAAGCAGTCCAATCCAACACATTCTAGAGAAATCATCAATGAATAAGATATAGTATTCTTCACCATCTAGACCCACTGCAGATAAATCTCTGTCAATGTCGATCTGCCACCCAACTACCACAATGAGGTTCCTCCCTCCTCAAACTTTCCCTACAGCCTGCACAAGTGACCTCATCAACCGGTAGATGTCCCCACTGTCAAAGACTGGCCTCCACCTCCTGCAAAGAGACCCCTACAACCAATCAAAATCCTTACCGCTCTCCTTTGCTTGCAGATCTACCATAGAAAAAGGCATCGACCCCTTCTTAAGACCATGGGTCAAAAATGTTCAACACACATCAGATCCCTATTGCTCTAGGTCCATATTTATAGCTTTGTAAAAATTTTGAATTAAACCTACGCGCGCCTTTCAGGTTTTCGGCATTCTTGGTGTTCATTGTTCTTTTCTCTTACAAATCCCGATTCTCGATGTTCTCCTTCCCCGAGATTTAGCCCCTTCCGGCTACTCAATTGTCCATGTGACCTTCCATCACGTGACCGCCACCATACATTCCTCCATCGGGGTTTCAGGCATAAAAAACCCGATGTGTTCTTTGTGTGCTAGCCCTCCTGGCTAGGCCTTGGCCAATGTGACCACACTCCATGACCACTACCTTACCTCGTTGGGGCTACGGGGTTTGTGATGCCTCAATGAATACACCCGCGGGATTCCCGATCGTCCAAATCCCGGCGCTTTGTTACGCTGACAGTTGTTCTCCACTACACCGCTTTCCTCCTTCTCTGTTGTGCTGACAGTTGTTCCCCACTGATCAGGGTTTCACTGATTGTGATTTCACAATTCAAAAATCCCTTGTCATCGGGATCTCTGATTTCCTGATGAACAAAGTGTCGACGACGCTCGATCCTTTGCCACGCGTCCTTCCAGATGGACGGCTCTAATCTTTCAGGGTGTCCCACACGCTATCTGCTTTATCGGGAAATTGCGTATCGCGATTTCGCGATGTCTGATGCACTTGTTCACAGAAGTCGCGAAACTCTGATTCCCGATTCTCCGATGAAGAACCTGCCACCTGTCCTCTAGGGTGGCCCACACGCTATCTGCCTTATCGGGAAATCGCATTTCTCGATTTTGGGGTTTTCATTTTCAAGTGATTTGGACATTTCAAAGTCCCGATCCCCGATTCTCCGATGAAGCCTCCTGTCGAGCTTCTCCCGGTGGCACTCGATCGCTTCCATGCGTCCTCTCCAATTGGACGGTCCCGATTATGTCAAGATTTCGAGACTTTCAATGTCCCGGTTCTCACAACCTTGAGAACTCCGATATCCCGATGGCTTATCTCCCCCGCAGCTTCTACAGATCTGATGACTGTCGGTGACCCTCTTCAGCGATCATACGCGCCCATCCAAAACTCAACCATACACTGATTTTCTTACATGAAAACTCCTGTTCTTCCTTTGTCTCATCCTTTGCCATCAATGACAATATTTCCAACACGTGGTTCTTTTACAAGGAGGTACCAGATCAAGGATGCTCACAGGCTTCCTTTTCTTCTTTTCTAATTGTGAAATGGTGACAGGGGGTTGTGCCATAGACTGTTTACTTTTAGTTTCTGATCTATGCTTCCCTTTATTTGTTTTATGGCCCTCTTTCTCAACTGCCACTGTTGAAGTCTCCTCAACTAATTTGTTTTTATATTTTGATTTGAAGCTTTTAAAAGTTTTATTGACTGTGGAAGAGGACCTTGCTTTTTCATGTTGGCTCACTGCCCTAGATGATGGTGGAATTGTCTTATCCTTCTTGCCCTCTTTCTTTTGAGGCTCCTTATTTTTCTTTGGAACATGCTAGGTTTCCTCCATAGGTTTGTTTTTTGTGGGAAGGTGCTGAGTGATAAGGGTTTTCCAACTAATCCTTTGTTTCCTAAGTTCATGTAAAACTAGAATTTTAATGAGACCTTGATAGTAAATGCTAGTCTTCTCTATTTTGGAGATGGACTTAACACCTCTTACCATTTTATTCAAACTCATCCATAGAAAATATGGGAAATCGATTTTAGGGCCTCCTTCAAAATGTAATAGAAGCCTAAGATGATAAATGAAGGTCACAACATATCTGCCCTCACAAATAACAAATTGTTGAAGACTAGTAATCATTGGATGAAATTCTTCCTTGATGTAGTTCCTCGGGATCCCCTTTTTCCAATCAGGGTGTTGATGATCTTCTTTCAAGAATCATTGGCACATTTTTTTGTTAATTCCTACACCTTTGAAGTATTTGGATCCTCTACTAGGTAGTTCCGTGACCTCCCTTAAGGTTTCTTCATTGATTATTAGTTGTAGATTTCCTATATGTGCAATCTCTCCATCATAGCTCTGAATAAATTCATGAGATATCTTCTCGTTCCAACCTGTAAATTTTTCTAGAAACAGCATCCACCCCGATCTAGCATATTTTTCTTGACATAATTGGAACTCCTCGGTTTCCCTATAAATTTGGAAGATCGGTTCATGTCTACTAACCACCATCGTTATAAGTTGTGAGAAAAGGATCAGGTTGTAGCACAAGGGTTTAGGAAATTTGATGAGGTAAGGGTTTGGTACCGGAAAGGAGTAGGCTCAGGACTAGAGAAAGCTCACGACAAGGGGGAATATGGTGATGTTGTTGGTAATGCAAATGGTAAGTTTTAAGTAAGGATGTTGTAATAACAATTTATGACCAAGTAAGGCTTATCTGGATGGCTTCGCCACCAAATAAGCCATTTCATTTCTACCCATTACTATAATAATGAGGACAAGACGTTGGGTGTTCAAGGCATGATTTTGGAATAGGTGATTGGATGTTCAAGTAGTGAATCTGATGTTAGATCATGGTTCATGATATAAGATAGGTTTGTGAATTTATTAAGGACGAAATATATTCATGGCTTATCATTGCTATACATGCTTCATATTTTGATATGATTTTTTCCCTTAACCATCTTCAATTACTATGAGAGGATTGATTAGGTTTAGGCATATGGTTATGAGGGATAGGTGCATGGGTTTAATACTAAGTTCATAAGATCTAGTATATCTTTTGATACTTATTGTAGTTTTATGAGCATAGGAAAATAAATACCATGTTACCTTTTCTTTTACCTTTGTATGATTAATACCCATAGCATGTGTGACTACTTGTAAATTGTCAGAATTCATCCTTTTAGACTGAAGCTTCTTGAAAACTTGGTACGGGAATATCTTGTACTTCTGTTATTCTGTGCTTACCTTCTTTTGTATTTGGTTTTGCAGGGTGATTATATGAGTCTAGAAAAGAGTTCTGAAGGGGCTGTTTGACCTTCCCCCATGCCAAAGATGTTGTATATCTATATGCAAGAAGATTCAACATTTTATATCATAATGGAGAAAAAATGATAAGAGAAAAAGAAACCAATCAAATTCCAGAAGTACATTTATCACCTAGCATATGATCTAATACCTAAAAAGTGAAATTTCTTTGATGGATTATTGACAAAGGGTAGCATTCAGCAGTGAAACGGGGAATATTCATATGTTTTCCAGAAGAACAGATCCCACCTAACTTTCTTCAAAGATTTACTATCATTGGATGTTATAGATAAATTTCACAGTATAAGTAGATTAGACTCCCTAGTTAGGGCTCCACTCTTAAGAAGTTTCCTTCTTAGATAGTGTAGGCTTTAGATGTCAGACCAGTAAGTTGACTTAGGGTGATCCTCAAATGGAAAATATGTTGTTGATTAATATGGAGTTTTGTATCTCATGAAAGCCAATAACGACCTTTACTCTTTTTGTTTTAGATGACAAAAAGTGAATTTTTCAATCAGACAAGTATAGATGAGACATTTTTCAACCAGAACCCACTGCCAGCAAGCCTTTTCAGCACTCCGGTGGGGTAGTTGTGATAGTTAGTGAGAGGTGCCTTCCCCAGGCAGAATGCCCCATTGCCAATAGGCCTGTTCAATACCCTGATGGGTTTGCCTAGTCATACCATAGACCAATACCCACTGCCAACAAACATGTTAAGTATCCCGGGGGGTTAGTCTCTTAAACCCTTTTTCCATCAGAGGCTTCTTGTCCATAGTCACCTATTTTGGTTTTTATTAAAGAGTGTTTTGCACGGTGACAGGGGAGGCTCATCTGAAAACCTTTTTATAGGGTGGGATGGTATTGTGTTGGAAGGCATATACTCTTCTTTTGTGTGTCTTTTAAAGATTTGTCTGAAGGAAAAATAAAATTTTAGGCGCATTATTTATTTAGGGTGATCCAGATGTATAATTTTGTATGAAGTTGTCCATAAGAGAATGACCTAAAGTTTCCCTAGGGTAATGGTACATCCTTTTCCATAAAAAATTTGGTAGTGTGCCCATGGTAGAGAGTGTTCATATACTCATATGTTACTCTTTAATAAGATAATCCAATGAATACTATTGAATTCTGGTTAGGGTGAGATAGTTTCTTATAGGCTAATATATTTTTTCCTTTAAATCATGCTGAAATACTGGGTAAAGGAAACTTCTAGTCTTTGAAGTGGATTATGGTTCTTTGAGAAATCATAGGTAAAGATTGTGTTCCTATTTTTATTTTGTTTTTAAGCATTAGAACCAAAAGAGATTAAAGTTCTTCTCAACAACAGAACCAAAATAAATTAAAATATTTCTCAGCAACAGAACCAAAAGAAATTAAAATACTCCCCTTTAGTTGTCAACGGAACCAAAAGAAATTATTGATTCACAAGGGATGCCATTTGATACTGCATTTGGCTTCGTGGTTCCATCTTAAGTGGTTGTTGCATGGATTTGTACTTTAGATTAATTGACATAAGATTTTGAAATATGCGTAGTATGTTTTGTCAATTAGGTAATATGTCTTGATAATACTGTAGAAGGATAAACTCTAGTACCGGACTGGTACCAGACCAGAACATGATTTCTGGTACTGAAGTAGAACAGAACACTGTTGATGCCTACAACTAATGTTTTAACAATTTCGTGAAGGATCAAATAGATTAAAAAAATTGCTTACAAAAGAAAAGAAAATTTGTGAAAGTAGAACAAAAGGAGGTAAGAGTCTCTTGTTACCTTCGACTTATTAACAAAATTCGATCCACACCTATGTACAAAAAGTTTCAAATAAACCAATCAATCAATGTGGGTTAGTAGGAGGATCTCCTTCCTTACTGATCATCTGCATCTCTGAATTTTGTAATATATGAGTCAGGATTTCTTCTTTTGACATAGGTTTGTTGCAAACTCGCAACCGGTGACCATTCACAAGTAGTGGTGTCTGTTGTTCATCAATTGTCTTTATCCTGATTGAACCATTATCATAGATAATTTCAATTTTGTAAGGTCCCATCCAACGGGTGGTTAACTTACCTTTGAAGTTATTGAATCTGTTGTCATACAATAGGGCCCAGTCTCCTTAAGAAAAATTTTCTTTTTGAGATACTTGTCATGCCATTTTGTTCTTTGTTCTTGAATGAGGGTATTCCTTTGAAGTGATTCCTTCCTAGTTTCATCCAACTCATTAAGCTACAAGAGTCTTTGTTGTTGGGCTTCATCCAAGTTCATGCCAACTTGTACTACAATCCTAAAGGTTTTGATCTAAAATTATATGGGAAGTAGCACCTGCTTCCCATATACTAACTCATAGGGTGTATGTCCTGTTGTATTCCTCCAGGTGATTCTATAAGCCCATAAGGCTTCTAATAATATGTCATCCCAATCCTCATGGTGCAGTTGTATTGTTTTGGTAAGAATGGACTCAATAACTTTGTTGCTAGATTCTACTTGTCCATTTGCTTGTGGATGATAGGGTGTAGATTTCTTGTGTTTGATTTGGTACTGTTCTGTAACATCTTTGACTAGATGAGAGGTAAATTGAGTTCCCTAATCAATTACAATTTTTTGCGGTACACCAAATCTAGTAAAGGTATCATTAAAAAGGAAATCTACCACTGATTGTTCACTTGCAGCCGGTAAAGCTTTTGCTTCAACCCATTTAGTCACATAGTCAGTGCATACAAGTATATACTTTTTCTTTTTAGATGTAAGGTTAATGGGCCCTACAAAATCTAATGCCCACTTCTCGAACGGTTCAATGAACACTTGGGCTTGAAGTGTCATTTGGTCTCGTGTAGTAGGCTTACCCATTCGTTGGCATTCATCACAATTGGATACATAGGTTTTAGCATCTCTGAAAATATGGGGCCAGTAGTAACCCAATTGCAGAACTTTGTAAGAGGTCCTTTTGTCTGCAAAGTGTCCTCCACAAGGGCCATCATGGCAGGCTTGTAAAATATCATGAATTTCATCTTCCCTTACACATCTCTTGATCACCAAATCTGGTCCTGTTTTGTAGAGGCAATCATCATTCCACATGTAATTTGCACATACTTGAATTACTTTCTATTTTTCTCTAGGAGACAATTTCTGAGGCATCTTCCCTATCACAAGATAGTTATCGACATCTACATACCATAGAGTGAATGTAGAAATAGCAAATAAATTTTCGTCAGGAAAGGTATCTTCTACTGGTGCATTATCTCCCAGATGAATCATTCTAGATAAGAAATCAGCCACAACATTATCTTTACCAGGTCTATCAATAATGTTGATATTAAACTCTTGTAATAATAAGAGCCATCGTGTAACTCTAGGATTTGTTACAGGTTTGTTCATTAAGAATCGGATGGCTGAATGATCAGTGTGTACAAAAGCTTGATATCCTGTAATATAGTGTCTAAATTTATTGATAGCATAGACTACAACTAACAATTCTTTTTCTGTGACCGTATAATTAACTTCAGCTGGAGACATATTTTTACTGACGAAGTAAATAGCATAGGGAATTTGATTTTCTCTTTGTCCAAGGACTGCCCCAAGGGCTATGTCTGAGGCATCGGTACAGATATGAAAAGGAAGGGACCAATTTGGTCCTCTTAATACAGGGGCAGTTGACAATTTATGTTTTAGAATTTCAAAAGATATTTGGCATTCATCATCCCACTTAAATTCGTCTTTTTTAGGTAATAATTTGAATAAAGGGGTAGCTAGGCTTGTAAAATTCAGAATGAATCTTCTATAGTAGTCAGTATGTCATAAAAATCTATAGACTTCCTTTTGTGAGGAAGGTATTCTTATTTGTGTGATGATATAAATTTTTGCCGGATCAACTCTCATGCCATAATGAGAAATGTGATGTCCCAAAACAATACCTTCAGTGAGCATAATTTTTTTATTTTTCATTACTTAAGGAAAGATTAGTTTCCTTACACCTAATCAAGACTTTTTCTAAACTGGCCAATGCTTCCTGGAAGTCTTGTCCTTGGATTATAAAGTCATCCATGTATACTTCCACACAATCATTGGTCAAGTCAGAGAAAATGGATAGGATAGCTCTTTGAAAAGTGGTTGGGGCATTGCAAAGTCCGAAAGGGAGCACCCTATAAGAATATGTGCCCCAAGGGCAGGTGAAAGTGGTCTTTTCCTGGTCTTCGGGTGCTATTTGTATCTGGTTGTAACCAGTAAACCCATCCAAGAATGAAAAATACTTCTTTCTGGACAAGGTATCCAGCACTTGATCAATAAATGGTAAGGGAAAGTAATCCCTATGGGTGGCTTTGTTTAACTCCCGGAATTCTACACGTATCCTCCACTTACCATTTTTCTTGGGAACTATGACAAGTGGAGATACCCATTGACTATCTGAAATGGGGTATATGAGATTGGCTCGAAGGAGTTTTGGAAATTCCTCTTTTACAATATCTTTAAGGGTTGGATTCATCCTTCGCTGAGGCTGTCGAACTGGTCTGATTTGGTCATTAGTGTAGATGTGATGTGTGCATGTGTCAGGGTGAATGTCTTTCATGTCTACATAATCCCATGCAAAGGCATCAAATTGTCTTTGGAACATTTCAATCACTTGTGTCTTTTGTTCTAGTTCCAAACTAGAGTTGATATACAAAGGTTTTCCTGGGATAATCTCACAAGTTCAGTAGTTTCTTCCTTATCTGAGGAGGCTGGTAATAAAGTGTATAATTGAGTGATATCAGGATGCCAAGTTTGTTGAAATTCAGAACTAAAAATATGTGACAATTCTGCAAAATACCTTGGGCATTCAATGCAATTTGTGTCAACCAAAAATAAGCTTAAGACTTGTTCATATGATTGTTCTTGTATTCCTCTTACTTGTTCAAGTGTTAATCGAGATCTGATGCAATCTTCCTCTCCATAAGGTTTCTCTAACCAAATAGGTATTTCCTGTGCCAGTTGGGCAAGAGGGAAGAGGAAACGTTTTTGTCTATGTGTGCCATTGGATATAGTCATCTCACTAGACCGACAGCTGATAAAGGAATCTGTTGTGGCCAACCAAGGGTGGCCAAGAACCACAAGGTGTCCTGGTTTGGAGGATGATTTAGAATAGATGACTAAAAAGTCTACTGGATATTCCCAAGAAGCTAGAGTGACTGTGACATCATCTAGACTTCCTGCAGGGCTAATGACTGACTTATCTGCCAACTCGATCATGGTTTGGGTTGGTCTTAACTAGTTGATTTGGAGCTTTTTCATAGTGTCAAAAGGCATTACATTAATAGCTGCACCCAAATCAATGAGTGTGTTTGGTAGAGAAATTCCATTAATTTCAACAGTGACTACTGGATTTCCAGGGTCATTATATTTGTATGGCATTTCATAAATAAATTCAGATAATTGTCCCACTACCTGAACAAGAGGAGGTTCCTTCTTCTTCCTTCCTATTTTCTTAATGAAAATATCCCTTATAATTTTGGCATATATAGGGATATCCTTAATAGCTTACAGCAAAGATATTTTTATACATACATTTTGTAATTCATCTTCTATATCTCTGTGCAAGGGTGGGTCTAGTTTCTTCACTAATAGTCTTTCGTGGTAAGGTGGGAGATTAATTTATTGGGGTACTCGTACAGACTACCCTATTAAGCATTCTCTTTGTCCCAACCTTTAGCCATCCTTGTGCAAAGAGAAGTATAGGGAAAAGAAGTTGGAAGATAGTGGAAGAAGAGCATAGGACCAGGATCGAGGAGCAGTAGCCAACTTTATCATTGTAAGGTATAATTGTGAAGTTAATAAAATAATTGTTTTTCCCGTCCCGCCATATGAGATTGTCATTATTGGAATATTGATTGTATGATTGATTAAATCTCTAACCCATTAGTTCATAGATCAAATGCATGTGGATTTATTTGTTTGTCTTTAGTGAATGCAGGTCATCATTGGGAGGATATTTGTTGTCAAAGAACAACCAAGTGCAAAAAGGGATCGACATCAAACATGAAAAATAAGGTACGTCAACTTAATCTCTTGAGCCTTGTATTTACATATGAGTAATGGGGATTTAGGCATGGGATGATGGTAAAAAGTAAGAATCTTTAGGTCATTTTTTCATGCATGATAAAACCCTTAGTGCTAGTCCATAAGAGGGATTTCCCACCCACAACACCACATCTGATTCAGAGGCTTTCACCTCAGCCACCAATTACTTCTTTGAGCGGTAATCAATAGTGATGTTCCAGGGGCTCTTATGGAAGTTGCACCACTTCCCAGTGTCTTTCTTCATCTTTTCATTGTCCTTATTTGTTTGCAGCTTAGATTGGTTTTCCTGAGTCAATCCATATTTTCTCTGCCCTTTCTTCTATAGGTTGGGGCCACCCTTTCCCTTCTTCTTCTATGAGGGGTTCCTAGACCCAAATTGTCACGTCTTTTTTTTAAGGTTCTTCTCGATTTTGACAGCATATCGATAGGCCATGCCCAAGGACAAATGTCTAGAAACTCTATTTCCATTTGGATGTATCTATGCATATCATCGTGGTACTTGAGCACCATATGTCACTCAAAATATTTGATACCCATATTGGTGTGCAAAGTATGGAAGATATTTGTGATTGAACCAGGTGGATATTGATGGCCACCCACCTATTCCAACTAGCTCACTTCCACCGATACATCAACCAAACTACCACTTTCACTATCACATAAAATTGTGATTACCACTATCACATCAAGTTATCACTATCACATCAACCCGTGACTACCACTGTCACCTCAACCAATCACTATTAATATATCACATCAACTTGTCATTGTCACTCTGTCACATCAACCTATCATTGTCACTCTGCCACATCAAATTGTACTTGATGATAAACAAATCATCCAACCTGTACCATACCATATACATCGACCTGTACCATATCATTAATCAACCATGTACCATACTAAGTACACCAACCATGTATCATATCACATAAATCAATCATGTATCAAACATGTATCATCTCATGCATCAACCACATACCATATCACTCATCATATGTTTCAATCATGCCATACACCATGTACCATAAGATATCATCAATGAAGTTCCTTAATGAAGTACCATAATGTGTGCCTCAATCATGTTATAAAATCACCATGACATATACTAAACTAGATACCAATATAGACAAGAGATACCTCTAACAATGTATCATATCATCACAAAGGTGTAACATATCATGTAGCATCATCATTAAGACATGCCTCAAGCATGTTGTTGGAACGAGTTTGTTCAGACCAAGGTCCTTCTCAGGTTACCAAAAAAAGGCACTGTGTAGTCTAGAGCATTGGCATTTTCATCCCCTCACAAGAGAAGAAGTCTCACCCGAAGCGCTGTTGAGACAGATAGATAGGGAAGGGTAAGTAGAAGACTAAATAAGATCCATAGAGCATCTGAAACTCACTCATGTTCTTGTACAATGAAAACTATCAGATCAGAAACATATAAATGCAATAACCAACCCTACTTTCATTGCAGGCAGTGGTTAAACATAGAAGCATCAATTAGAACTCGTAAGCTATACAGAAAATTTGCAATGCATAAGAAAACATGTAAAGACACATAATATTTTAAAATTTAGTCCTTCATCATATTATCTGAAAGATCTTTCTTACATCACAGACTCATAATTACATAGATATGTTTAGTACTGACTCTTGGCTCTATACCTTAGCCTCAGAGTTATGATTTCCTAGTGGGTGGGTCTCTTTCATTACAGACTCTACTCTTCTCCATTTACAACAACTAGCAACAACTACTCCCAAAACCTTGGGTGACTCGAAGAGACATGACTTGACCCAACCTAACCAACTGACCTATATCCTAAAACTCAATGGACGAACCCTTTTACAATTACATTCAGTCCTATATATAGATGGGTTATGTCTTCCTTTTCGGCTTGCACACCTTCTTGTTATGTTGCAACTGTCTATTTCTTAGTTGGTTTTGTGATGGATTTTGCAACTATTTTCTGTTATTCTTCCTTCTGGCCTCTAATGGAGGTTGCATGACTCATGCTTAATCAACACTTGTGCAATTCTTTCTCAAAAATGAAGGGCCCAATAGGCTCTGACCACAATCCTTGATTCGTCCTCGAGTCAAGCACTTGGTTCCTTCACATTCTCTAGGAGAAACTGTTGCTTTCCCTTATCCGGCGTTTCCTCTTCTTTGAGATCTTTTGTTTGTGTATTTTCTTCCTTCAACTCTTCAAACGAAATGCCCAATTCTGGAACCATCTCTAATGCTCTTCTCTTTACTCTGTGAAAGCTTTCAACTTTGTCCTACCATTTTCGAGCAAGGAGTGATGCTTCTGCCAAGAAATGTTGGGTTGTTTCTTTGTTGTACTCTTTTGGCTTGGCTGCAACCAACGAATTCCATTCAGAGTTGACTGTTGCATCAACCTGGTGAATTTTCATATAGGCAGTTTGAATTATCGTTTGAAAATTGTGCAGCTCTTTATTGGCTACAGACTGTGCTTCGTAAAGTGAATTTAGTTCGTTGTCGGCCTGCTGAATTTGGTCGAATTTATGTTGCTACTCCATGGGGTCCATTGTGACCGCAACTTCCTCGTTCATCACTTGGATATTTGTGTGCACTTCCTACAAGAATTGATTCCATTGAGCAATGATGCCCATCCAATCACTGACTTCCTTGAAGAATCTGGTGAAGTCCATTATCTGCTTATGTAGTGACACTCAGGCATTGTTACCTTGCAGTATTATCCTATGCATTTGTTCCTGCATCTTCTGTGGCTGTTGTTCTACTTCATGCTAGAATTTTTGTAAATTTTATTGTATCTGCTCCATGTGTGTCATGAGCTGTGTCCATTCCTCTTGTAACAGCTCGATCTATTTATCTAGTTCTCTTATCTCGCTAGCTTTTGGTATGTCAGGCGTAACCTTCTAGATCTCGAGCCAGGCTTCTGCAAGTTTTTCCTGGAAATTTTGCATTTTGCGTTGGGCTAGGATTGTATCATGTTTTTCCTCCATTCTACATCCATGTGCAACTAACTGTTCTTTCCTGGTGAGCTCGACTGAGCTCTCAGCTTTGTGGATTCGTTGCTCTAGTTGGTCTTTTGAGGCTCTGATTAGCCCAAATAATTGTGATGCTAGCCTCTATACCATATTTGTAGCTAAAGGAGCTGCATCAGTGGGTTCTCTCGTCTGTAGAGGGATTATGTTGGCCGTTGAGTGGTCTGAACAGGTTTCTACCTCCTCCTCTGTTGGTGGCGTTGGTGCAATCCTCAATATTATATATTTGAGCAGAAGCGTCAGTACCTATGTTCTGGTTATGTAGAGATGCATCAATTCTGCACACTATTGGGGGTTCTGGAGGACTTACTCCATTTGCACTCACATGGTTGTCATATCCTGCTCCATTGTTGAGTTTGGGTCATTGTGTGCATCTGGTATCTCTGTGTCCTCTAGTACTTCTGCATCATGTGTCATGATTTCTTGGGCTTCCTCACACTTGGGTGGTGAGGTGATTTGTTGGTTCTGGTCGGGTTCTGGATCTTCTCTACCTCTGGAGGCATCATCTTGTGCTGAGGACTCAGGTTTTTGTTCTTGGGTGCTCAGATTCAGAACATCTAGAATCATACTTTGCTATGGGGATTTGGGGTTGGGTTGGGAATTTCTGAGTAGGGATTGGGGGATTCTCTGGTTATCTATGGGGTTTGTCATCCCTCTGTCCCTGGGTGGTTGATATGAATCCACTCTGAGGTTGTAGTCTGATGTGGGGTGGCGGTGAGGAGGTTTGGTAGTTGGAGTGGTGGCGGAGGTTGCTCAACAATGAGTGTAGATGGAAATGTTTTAGGCTCTGGGTCATCCTGGATATCAATGACAGTGGTGATTTTGGTCATGGCCCAGGTGCAGAGAGCGGCAGGTGTAGGGGGTTTTGGGTTCAAGTTTTTGGTTAGGGAGATTCCATTTCTCTACTTCTTCTACAATGGTTCAGTTCCGAGCACAACACTCAAGATCTGGTTAACCTATGCACCTAATAGAATGACATTTTTTGGGAGCTTACGGCGGCCCGATCTTTCCCTTCGCACCAACTACTATGTCTCTTCTTCCTCCTTGGAGTCGGTCTATACCGGAGAATCTGGATTTTTCTACTCGGGGCCTAAGCTCGGTCCCTCTCCTACTTCCTTTTATTTTTTCTGGAGCATCTCGGCGGGAAAAATGTAATGCATTCCTATTTTACGTGTGCTGCATTTGACGCCTAGCCACGACATGACTTCCTTGTCAAAAACTTCCTCATCCAAATAGAATGGTATCATTTGTATTTGAAAATATTCCCAACTGGCATGCCTCAGCCAGATGAATGTATTGTGTCAATTCATGCCGAATGCAATATTCCTCGTGTTATTATTGAGGATCTCCTACGGGATGCGCAGCCTCTATGTTGCGTCGATCATAGAAATGTACTATTTGGAAAATGTTGCGTTGTTGAGTGTTGTTGTCTATGAGTCTGGTCTGGATTGCCATGGCTCAAGTATCTTTACTAGGTGCCCTTTATCTGGTATTTCTAGTTCTCTACCCACCAGTGAATTCCATTTGAGCATTGCAAATGCCACAAGTAGGTATCCATAGGTAAAGGTGTCTCCCTTCTCCTATGCCTCATCACAAGCTACGAGTAGTTCCTCTAGTAGGAAACTACACCAATTGCAAACTGCTCCCTGACTGTAGAATTCGATGACTGATAACGCGTCTAAAGTGTATTCTCCCTTATAATAGGACCTCATAACCTTGTTGGCTATGATATAGCAGCTAGTCTAAACTGTTTTGGGTAGTATTGGCTCAATCACTGTTGTGTGTCTGCCTCGCTTTGTGTTAAACTTCTTGTACATGCTAAGCTTGCCTTTCTTCTTTCGATTCTTTCCGGGGCCCTAAAATCCCTTCAAAAAGTCTTGTCCTTCAGAGGATAGTCCAGTGAGTTGTTGGATATCTGTTACATGGATTGGATACTGTTTATCCAGCCATAGGCTTATGTCGTGCACTTTTCTTATCAAAAATTGTGTGCAACGTGCAATTTCAACTGTGGTGCCAAAGACTGGTAAGTCTCTAAGGTTCGTGATGGTGGAGTTAAATAGGTTGATGAACTCCTTTCTCCGTATAAAGTGCATATCTCTGATTCCATTCGGGGCTAACTCCCAAAAGCCGTTTGGGTGCATCTATGGGAACAAAGATGAATCTATGAGGTCAAGGTTGAGCATCTTAACATGCTCTACCTTCCCTTTGAGGTCACCTATAATATCGACCCAGGGGTCACAAATCTCATCTGGTACTTCTTCTTTCGTCATGGTGCTTCATCTTGTTTTGGCTCTCGACATTCACACTTTTGTGGCAGCTAAGAGCTAGGATACGTGCTCGGCTTTTGTAATGGTCCCAACTAGTTCACATTGCTGAGTGTGGGAATGACTATGCTCGTTTTAGAAAAAATACATTCTTGGCTAAGTTTTGAGAGTCTTATGTCTGGCTTAACAGGAAAGTTCTAACAATAACTGGTCCTCATCATGATTGTATCGACGCAACAGGGTGTGAGTTGTCCAACAGGATGATTTGATCATGGGAAATCCGATTGGGTGATCTGGGTATTTACTCGTTTGAGTGGAATAGGGACATGGATGAATTGAGACCTTTCTATTTGAAGGGTGGGTGTCCCGGTGTGAAGTTTGATGGCATATTGGCATAATGCGACTTTATGGCTTAATGGGTGACACTCGGGGTACCAGAATGGCAATAAAGGGTGTGACTAGACAGGTTTTGTGTGGCCTTTAACTCTGATTGGATTTGGATTCATGGCAGCTCTAACCACAAAGGTTGTCCCTGTCATCCTTAATGACGTATATTACTGGAATTTGCCATGCTTCAGGTCCTATACTGCTGAGTCGTTAATTATGTATCAACCAACACTTAAAAAAAATAGATAATTATGTATTATTGTGCAACACTTTGCACACAGACATTATTAATTGAATTTACAAAATTCCATAAAGAAAATGAAACTCAAATCTAACTATTGTACAAGATCTGTCAAATTGGAGTGACTTCCCTTCTTCTCAGTTTCGAGATAGGTAAGGCTTCAAGAGAGGGCCATTCACCCATCTTGGTCGTAGCACACCATCTAGTTGCACGAGTCATACTGCTCCTGATGGTCAGATCTCCGTAACTATGAAGGGTCCCAACCAGTGCATACGCAACTTGCCAGGGTGCATATGGTATCGGCTTTTGTAAAGTAACACCTTATCCCCTTGTGCAAATACCTTGGTCTTGATGTGTTGGTCATGCCAAGATTTTTTTCTTGCCTTTTCAACTGACTGATGGAAATCAACTAGAAATCTAGTTTCTTCGAGTTCTTGTAGCTCCGCAAGTCTTTGCACCATTGATTCTTCATTTATCATACGTGTGGCTTGTGCAATATACAGACTTGGGGTGATGAACTCTACGAGCATCACTACCTCTTTTCCATAAACCAACTAGAATGGTGTGTATATGTGGAGTTTCTTTGTGGTTGTCCTGTAGGCCCATAGTATCATTGGAACTCTATCATCTCAGTCCTCTCAGTTTATGAAAAATACCTTTGTTAGTCCCTTCTCTAGGATTTTGTTGAAGGCTTCAACTATTTCATTGGCCTATGGGTGGTATGGACTACTCTTGTGATGTTGAATCAGAAATTTTGTGGTAAGTGTTTCTATAGTGTTGCTAACAAAGTGAGCTCCGTGATCGTTGGTTAGGCTCTTGGGACATCCAAAATGGGTAATGATATTCTCGAAAATGAACCTGGCAGTCACATTCATCGAACAGTCTTGTAGTGCTACTGCTTCGGCCCAACACATAAGGTAGTCGGTTGCGGTAATGATGTACCTCAGCTTCAAATGTTTGGTTTTGGGGTTGATTGGCCCAATGAAGTCAACTGCCCATTTCTCAAATGCCTGTAGTGCTTGAATGGGTTGTAATGGAAGTTCATCTCAGCGTGAGGGCTTTCCCACTCTTTGACAAACATCACACGATCTAGCATATGCTTTTGCATCCTTGAAAAGTGTTTCCCACCAAAGTCCTGCCTGTAGAACTTTCTGTGCCATTGCCTTTCCTCCTACGTGTCCTCCTGCAATTCCACTATGGCATTCCAAGAGTATATCTTACCTTTTGTGCAGTTACAGGTGGTTACCGGTGTTTCTGGTCTCCCTTGTATCGGTTACTGGTCCAGGACACAACGTTTAAGGATGTTTTCTAGTCCTAGTTTATACAGTTTCCTAATGATCAGCTGATAATCTACTACTCTGACGACAATATGGTGTTTTTGGGTTGTGGAATATGTTTCATGGCATGCACCTGTGCTGAGAAAGATTGCTATGTTTTCCAAGCATTCTGGTATTGCCTCAATCCTGAACAAATATGCATCTGGGAGATGATCATCCACTGCTCCACCACTTTCTCCTGACTCTAGTCTGGATAGATGGTCAGGTCCAACGTTGCATCATCCTAGCTTGATGATGACTTCAAAGGAAAATTCCTGAAATAACAACAGCCATCTGCAAATTCTTCCTTCCAACACAAGTTTGTTAACTAGGTATTTTAATGTTGAATGATCAATAAAGAATTTGAAATGAGACCCTAATAGATAATGTCTAAATTTATGTAAAGCATAAAGCATTGCTAAGCCTTCCCATTCTGTCACTGTGTAGTTGCTCTCTACTTGTGACAACTTCCGACTCGTAAAGTATATAGGTTGATCCATAGCTCCATCTCCTGGTTGCGTTAAGATAGCTCCTAAGGAAATTTCTGAAGCATCCACATGGACGTGAAATTCCATCTCCCAATTTGGGAATATCGTAATCGGTGTTGTGATGAGTTTTTCCTTAAGTGTTTCGAATTCTTTATCACACTCGGGCATCCATCTGAATGTTTCATCCTTTTTTAGGAGGTTTTCCAAGGGTGCAGTAATGTTGGCATATCTTCATATGAATCTGTGATAGTAACCTGTGTGTCCAAGTGTGGAGCGCAACTATTTAGCACTCGTAGGTGGCAACATATTCACAATGACTGCAACTTTAGATGGGTCCACTAATACTCCTTCTCGATAGACTATATGGCCCAACAGATTTTCATGTGGCACACAAAAGATAAACTTCTTGAGACTTAATGAGATTTGTAACTCTCTTCATCTATCAAACATTAGCCTTAACAGTGCTACATGTTCCTTGAGTAGGCTATATATTTTCCAATCATCCATATAGAATTCTATGAAATTGTGAATGAACTCTCTAAAGGCTGCTATCACAATCCTGGAGAAAACTACAGGGGAGTTCTTTAACCCAAATGCAATTACATTGTATTTAAAAGATCCCCATTCAGTAATAAAGGTGATTTTTCTCTTGTCCTCTTCAGCAATCCTAACTTGATGGTATCCTGAAAATCCATCTATAAATGAGTCTGCTTCCTTCCCCACAACCTGTTCTAGGACCTCATCAGTAAAGGGTGTTGGGAAAGGGTCATGCACACAGGAAGAGTTGAGGCTCCTTTAGTCTACACATACTCTAATATCCTTAGTGTCTTTATTGCTTTGAATGACTATCAGGCTAACCCATTCTGCTTCTTCTACCAGAACAATGAGACCTGCTTCTAACATTTTATCAATATCCTTCTTAACTTTCTCTTTTAATCTTGGGTTGAGACAGTATGGCCTATGTATGATAGGCTTGGATCCTAGTTTTAACTAAATCTTCATTTCTCCCAAAACTCCTTTGATTCCATTTAATTCTGAAAAAGTCTTTGGGAACAAATCTTCGTATTCCCGCAGTAAACTCTGTATTTCTTGACTGGTTTGCTCATTCTAGTAATCGCCCACCAAATCTATTTTGGGTTTTTCTTTTGTCCCTATGTTGAGTCTCTACAGTTTTAATGGGTGATTGTAGGAACTATTGGTCTAGCTTGGTATGGTGTTTTTGATTTCTCTATTCCCATCAGTCTCTTTGATGGCTAGGTTTCTTAGTTCTTCTAATTCGTCTAGGATTTCTGAAGCTTTGCTAATATGATAGCATTCTATAGGATTTTCGATCAAAGGTAAGTGGAGTTTAGTTTGAAGTTCTTGGGTATGCTTGGGACACACTACAAAGTCTGATCTCTTATCATTATTGGCTATAAAAAGGATTTCTTTAATCTTTTACAGGACTACTTCAAGCTCAGGATACTTACTTGTAAAGGAGAAGTCTTTGCAAAATTGAGCTACCAGTGTTTGCCAATCATTGGTCTGTCTTCTGGTTTCCTCATCTATGAACCAAGATTTTAGGACTTTTCCAAGAGAAGGGGGAAATACCAGAAACTATAGGTGAGAGGGTATCTACATAGCTTGCCACTGTGTCACGCACTGTTGAATGTGTATTCTAGGGTTCGATTCTCCATTGAACAGTTGTGTAGCCTGGAGATCCATCTATATCTCTGATTCCAGTTGTTCCCTATTCCAAAACCTGTATTTGAGAGCTTGCTTCACCTCATCCCAAGTTTTGAGTGTGGTTTTGTGCATAGCCCACCATCTTGGCAGGGGTGTTCTAGAAAGTGATATCTAGTACCGAGATTTGTTGATCCTCTCTCACATTCTCTTCCATGTTCTGCAAGAATTTGTCTAGGTCTGAGGTGCCATCATATACTGGGTGTTTCATAACTTCAGTCCCAATCCACCTGGTCGTTCTGATAGTTGCGCATATTCTTGATAATCTTTCATGTGACCCTTGTTGCCAACTATCGAAAGCCAGTTCTGAGTCTTCATCTATTGACTATATACTTTTCCATCTTACTGAGCCATCTGAAGTTGGGTTTATATAATTGTTTCTTGTCCCAGCTGTTATGGTGTACAACTGGTCTAGGACTTCTCTGTCCATATTATTGTTTGTTAGTTCTGTGTACCTGGGTCCTACATATGGATCCAAAGGTTGAACTACCTTGATTCCCTCAGCTTCAAAATTTATGGTGTCTTTCTTTAAGTCAATTACTGCATAATTGTCGTAGGCCCAATTGATGACAAGTAGCACAAGGTAGGGATCCTTGTCTCCCATGATCTCAATGACTTCAAAGTCAACCACTATTTTTACTCCTGCTACATTGATTTCCACGTTCTCCATTCTTCCTATGGGAAAGATACGGTATTGGTTTTCCATTCTTAGCTAAATTGGGGAATATGTTAGTCTTGGTTTTCTTAGGGCTTCCCAAGTCTTCATGGGTAGAATGTTTACATCTGACCCTAGGTCCAACATGACATCCTTAATTTCAAAGTCATCTAATGGGGATACTAATCAGAATTCTTTTCTAGTTCTTACTTTTCTTCGTTTCACTCTCTAAGTACTCTTCTCAGGAAGGTTAGCATGAATCCTTGCTTCTGAGGTTTCTTCATTCCCTAAGACTAGGTACAACACATTGTGTAAATTCTTTGTGAGTTGATCATTCCCCAGAATGTTAGAGAATAATTGAAACCAGAGGTCAACTGCATTTTGTGGCTACTCAGGTTGTCTTGGTATGCCTATAGTGTTTTTGGGTGCAAGGAGGTGAAGTAGCTACTTGTGATACTTTAGGATATAACACCGGATGAGGGGGGTTCTCTTTCATTTCACAACTAGGGATATTCTGGAATACTTCTATGGCATATTTAAAGAACAATTTTTTCTTTAGGGGGTTATACATGTCTCCCTTAGGTGTTTCTTTCTAAATCTCAGGTAGATTATCAGCATCAGCTCTTGTCTTCGCACCTCCTCGAGTGTCGATGTTAAGTTTTGGAAATTGTCCCTTACAAATCATTTTGATCTTTGAACTAATAAGATTAGTTCCTCTTTGTCATACCCTATCTTCCCATTTTGTGATTAGCTTTGGGCAATCTTCAGTTGCATGTCCATTGGTTCTGCAGTGAGAACACCATGGTAGCCTTGGATGAGGACAGTCTCTAGCCAAGTGACCTTGTTCATCATATTTATAACATCTACTCAGTCCTCTTCTGCCAATTCTTCCTCCTCTAAAATATCCTCTAGTTCCACCTCCACGACCTCGTCCTAGTCCCTGAGGGTTCTCGTTTACCCTGAATGTTGTTCGGTCTAGCCTGTCCACCAGTGCATCCAATGCCCTACATTGATTGGTATTATGCATCATATATGCACATAACTCACACTGGACTATGTTTGGTACTATCAAATATTTCTACATAACGGGGCACTATCTTGGACCATGCCTATGGATTTGGAAGATCTCACAATATTTTGTTGTTGGTGTTGCTTGGCCTCTTGGGAAACAATGATATGGGGTGGGATGGTGAAATGGTGGGTTCATCGATACTTGCACAAATCCTCCTGAGGGTCCTGGTGGGGGTGCCATAAGATTCTGAGGAGGTCCTAGCCCTCTCACTTGTGGACATTCATTCACCAAATGACCTTTTATATAGCATCCAATGCACCAAACCTGTGGTCGTCCTAGTCTGGGTATTGTCAATTCTTGAATCTTTTATGTGAGTGTTGATATCTTTCCTCGTAGTTGCACTAGATTCGCATCTACTGGGGGTCAGGTTACTCTCAATATCTTAGGGTATCTCACCATGGATTCAATCTTCATCGATTGTTCAAAGGCATCTATTAATGTGGCTATCTGCTATTGCGTTAGCGAAATCTGAGTTAGAGGTAGCATCCCCTGAATGTACCAATCCATTTGATTTTCTTCATGGATTGGATGTGCCAACCTCCCTATGGAATCTTTGAACTTCTGGTTGTATTCCCAGGCTAATTCACCTCTTCTCTGTTGGATCTCGCGCAACTCAGAAAAAGCTTGTTGTTCAGACTAAGGCAGTTTAAACTCTGCTATAAACCTCGTTCGTACTTGGCCGAGGGTGAACACTTTTCCTTGCATACCTAGAAATCTTGGTTCAATGATATTCATGTACCACTTGAGAGCATGACCTCTTAAGTAGTCTAGAACTCGACCAACTTGTTCACATCTAGTGTCCCTCTGGATCTCCAGATGGCTTAACATAAGAACCAATGTTGTTCAATGTATTCATCTCCCTTACCCCAAAATTATGGGTATCGTGCTATAGAACCTCCCACATAGTTGGTCACTGTTGATCCTGTTGTTCATATCAATATGAACCCTAATGGTCCTGCTTGCGATCTACGAGGGGATCCCAATATCCTCCCTATACTCGCACTTCCTGGTTGTGACTAGTTAACTAATTGTACTAGAACAAAACTTGTATGAGAAGGTAGTATAAAACTTATTGCTTGTATTGAAGGTACTTGGGGTATGGGTGATTTAGGCATGGCACCACTAGCTTCAGGGAAGATTTCTTTGATCTGGGGGGTCTCGTTAGCTTCCACTAGGACGATCTCTTCGGCTGGATTCCAGATCTCTCTTGTTATCGAGGCTGATTCTTCTCTTTCTCCTTCAAGATTCATGTCGGCTTCCTCCTCTCTTACATATGCACTTCCTCCTTCTTGTCCCACCTCCTGGGGACTTCTTACTCTCCTTTCTTCTCTCTCATTTAATATTTGACTAACCAGTCATTTCTATCTTTGTATCCTCTATAGTTCTTCCATCTGTCTTTCTTTTATTTCTCCTGATCCTTCGTCTTTACTCATATTTTCAAACTATCTTGTGACTTTCTTGATCTTGCCGCGCCACCACTTCTCAACTATGACGGCTCTCTTCAAGGCTCGCTCATCTCTTGAGTCCATTTCTTGTTGTTATTCCCCCATTTGTCAAAGAACCCTTCCCCTCTCTCATGCCATGACTCTCACCCCGTCTCGCCATACCCCAAGTGAGGGTGTTTACACTGCCATTTCAGTCGGGGACATAATCAACATCCCTTCCTACACCAAGAAAGCTTTAATCCACAGGGATATCTCTCTTAACAGTCCTCCCCTTGCGCCTTTCTTGAAAATTTCCTCCACCCGCGAGAAAGACTGGTGGTTCTCAGCTGCAAATTTGATTATGTATCCTTTTATCGTGGTAGTAACCCAGAAATCTACGGCCCACGTGACTGGACAATCCAGCCTCTGGAGTGCTGCTAACTTGTTTGTATCCCAGGTGCAGATCTTCTTGACCCATCCCTAAAACTCTGGAGCTTCTTGGAGCCTCTTGGTCTAGTGAAGAAATTCTTCCGAAAACTTAACCCAAAAAATCACGTATTGGTCGCTTGAACTTTCTAAGTAAAAGATCGCTTCCCGAGTAGTTCCCACCGATTTTCTTCTTAGTTCCACTTATTTCCATATGAAGGAATTACAGTTTCTTTCCCACCATTGATCAATGCCAGATCTATGGATCGGTGGTAGAATTCTTCCTACAGGTTTCCTTTTAATACGGGTCCTAGAAATGGAACCATTTTGTTGGCACGAGTTTGTTCAGACCAGGGTCCTTCTCAAGTTACCAACAAAAGGCACCGTGTAGTCTAGAGCACTGGCATTTTCATCCCCTTTGAAGAGAAGAAGTCTCACCTGAAGCCCTATTGAGACATATAGATATGGAAGGGTAGGGAGAAGACTAAAGAAGATCCATAGAGAATCTGGAAATCACTCATGTTCTTGCACAATCAACATTATCAGATCATAAACATCTAAATGAAAGAACCAACCCTACCTGCATTGCGAGCAATAGTTAAACATAGAAGCATCAATTAGAAATCGTAAGCTATAAAGAAACATTGTAATGCATAAGCAAACATGTAAAGACACATCAGATTTTAAATTTTAGTTCTTCATCATATTATCTCAAAGATCTTTCTTACATCACAGACTCAGAATTATATAGAGATGTTTAGTACTGACTCTTGGCTCCAGACCTCAATCTTAGAGTTCTGATTTCCCAGGGGGTGGGTCTCTTTCACTACAGATTCTACTCTTCTCCATTTACAACAACTAGCAACAACTACTCCCAAAATCTTGGGTGTCTCGAAGAGAAATTAATCAACCCAACCTAACCAACTGACCTATATCCTAAAACTGAATGGATGAACCCTTTTACAATTACATTCAGTCCTATATATAGTTGGGTTATGTCTTCCTGTTCATCTTGCACACCTTCTTGTTCTATTGCAACTGTTTGTTTCTTAGCTAGTGTTGTGCTAGATTCCACAACTGTTTTCTGTTATTCTTCCTTCCGGTCTCTGATGGATGTTGCACGACTCATGCTTAATCAACAATTGTGCAATTCTTTCTCAAAAATGAAGGGCCCAACACATGTGCCATAAAAATAACCCTTAATAACACATGTAAAGCATACCTCTCATAATGTAGAATACTTGATACACAAAATTATATACCTATATCTCTTCATCAACTTCAACAGCGAGAGAATAACATCTTCATCAAACTTTACCTCAGTCTCACGGGACTAGTTTTGGATTAGTCACAAACCCTAACTTTCAACAAGCATAACGCCATACCTGTAATGAATAAAGGTATGGAATTTTAACCACATACATTATGACATATTTCTTCTATATATTCAAAATTTCAAGGTCTGAAACTTCTCATAACAACATTTATAGCCAAAATGGAAGACCTTGTTGAATTCTAGCCTATTTTGGAGAGCAAACTTGTACAAAATTTTGCATGATCAATATTTTATATATATATATATATATATATATATATATATATATATATATATATATATATATATATATATATATAGTAAGGATGGTTATATTTCCACTTAAATTGGTCTCAAGGAATTTGGATACTCTATTAAAAAGTTATGACTATTTTACCCAGAACACATGTTTGAGACTAGTTTGAGGACTAGTGAAAAACCTTGTCTTCCATAGAGTGTATCTCCAAAAGTACAACGACCTAGAAGATAATTTTTTTACCACAAGTAATGCGATATGTATTCTCAACATATACCAATTTTATCTATCTTAATCACTCTAGAAAACAAATTATAGAAAAAATGGTAAGATGACCTTTAAATAACATACCTTAGAACACATCATCACAAGGCTTCATCTGTTCTTGAAATTTCTCCCTTCTTCACTTCATCTTGCCTATTAAATTCACCTCAGATATCCTTCTTTACCTTAGATAAAAATCACTTGATTTGATGTCACAAATGAACTCTAGGTGTCTTATTTATACTTTTCAAGTGTTTTCTTTTGGGGCTAACTTGTAACTATTTTACCATTTTTCCTAATGTTAGGGTCAACTCATTATTTCTTGCTACAATTGTTTTACCCTTTAATTAATGACTATTTTAACTTTTTTCTTTATTTTAGGATCAAATCATTATTTCTCATTACAATTGTTTTACCCTTTAATTAATGAATTGTAATTGTTTAGGGGATTCTTAACCATTCTTCAAGGCTTCCAAATTCCAAAGGGAATATCTCTTAAATCATGAGGAACCACATGGCTTCCCACATAACATTGGAAATGTAATGAAAAGGCTTATCCATCTATAAGTGTGTTACTTTCATTTACACCATCCCTCATGTCCTTATTCCTCAAACTACTTCGGGCTTCAGGACCACATATATGGGTTTCTTGTAGACTTATTTAAACTGTATTCCTGTGAGGGCCATGCTTAGACATATGCCATAAGAGACCACATTGGATACTTATCAAAATACATCCATCACATATTTTGAAATAAATTACAACCACTACTTGTTAACATCAATGACAGCCAATTGTCCAACAACACCAATACAACCAACTGTCCAACAATCTCCCCCTTTGGCATTGTTGGAAACACTCATACTCGAACACTCATACTCCACCTGTGACCAATGCTCCTCTAATGTTTCTCTCCTCATGTTTCTCTCCCCCTTTTACATCAATGGAAAAGGTTGTCTCCCCTTGGGGCTACTCCCCTTGTCTTCATGCTTCTAATATTTCTTTTCTAATATTTCTCTTTCTCCACTTTTGACATCATGGGGAAAAGGGTAACTTCCCCTATCAGTATACCTTCTCTAAAAAAAAAATTTATGACTTCATGTGCTACTCATATCTTCATTCTTCTGATTTCTTTCTCTGACAATTTATCTCCCTAGAATTTTATGCAATATGTTGTGTAGCTCAATGGGGGATTTCTATGTTTTCTTTCCTTTCTTCTAGTGTTCTTTTTCTATTGGTGCTTCCTCTTGTAATTCACTGACATATATAAAAATAATTCAAAGTTACTTGAATTCAATACTTCATGGATTTTCAAGTTCACATTAATGACCATACTTTATTTTAATGATATAGCTTATGTTGTGCCTTTTACTACTTGCCTTCCTTATTCCACTTGTCCATTGATTCCACCAATTCCACTGATTCCAATTGTTACTATGCTTTCATCCACTGTCATGTATTTTTTTAGACTTGTCAAAAATTAGATGAATCCTTTGTTTTCCATATTTCATAAACTTCCCATGACTCTGCTACTCAACTGCATATAATGTTGACCCATTTGTTGATTACAACATATTCCAAGTTCTCAAGATGTCTTATCAATTTTGCAAATCAAAATCTACATGTATGCAAAAATTTGTACTGAATATGTCCATGTCTTAATGCATGCATGGAATCCTCTATACAATGAATCTATGCCACTATGAAACTTCCTTTCCAAAAACTAAAAGTACTTTAGACTACTCAAAAATATAGTTCTTTGATCTATAGAGCTACTTCTTAGACTCCCCCTCTTCAATATTCATATTTACTGGAAGTCTCCAAGCTAGATGGCTTACAAAAATACCCTCTCTGATGAAAAGTGATATTCCTCTGTGTCTATCGATTCATTGATTGATTTATAGGCTCCATTTGTGTACAATTAAAAGTGGGCATGTGGAAATAACCACATATTATGTCATCCTGTGAGGTCCATGTTTAAAATATACACCATAAGGGGACCACTTTGGAGTTATATACATTTATGTCAAGGCTCATTCAAGGATCTTCAAGGATTCTTCAAGTGGACACACCATTATCACTTTTAGGGTCTTCTGGGATTTTCTTAAGGCTTATTGTAAGGTTGACATCAATGATAACCAATTTTCCAACAATCTCCCTTTTGGCATTGATGGAAACATAGTAAAAGAATCATGCTCCCCTTGTCTTCTTTCTTTGATCCCAATGACTATATTGTTGTCTTTTCTTCATGTTGACTCCCCCTATCTTCATTCTTCTAGTTTTATTGCTTTTCTCTCCCTCTTTGACATCAATGGAAAAGGGTAACCCCCTAACAAAATTCCCCTTTTTGTTCCTCCAGAATATTATGTAAATTAATTTGGAGTAGAAATTACTCCCACTTTTATCAAAGAAACTCAAAGGTCTCCCTAGGAAGAGGATTTGTGAAGATATCTGGAATTTGTTCTTTTTTCCAAATGTACTCCAACTTGGTATTCGTTTATGTGACTTTTCCCCACATAAAGTGGAGCTTAATATAAATATGTTTGGTATTGGAATGCATTACTAGGTTCTTGGAAATGCGTATAGCATTGGTGTTGTCACAGAGTATCAGAATAGACTCATCATATCTCACTTGTATGTCTTGAAGAGAGTGATTCATCCAGAGAATCTAAGGAAAAAATGTTACTGATGTGAAATATTCCTATTTTTTTGTGGATAAGGATATTGAATATTTCTTCATCCTCAACCAGGACACTAAGTAGTCACCTAAGTAGAAAAAATCTCCACTTGTACTTATTTTGTCATCAATGCTTCCTACACAATCTACATTCATGTAGGATACCATAGTTAACTCATTTCCTTTCAGATACCATAGCCCAAAATATGTTGTTTCTTTAAGATATATGAAGATACTTTTCACTGCTATAACATGGGTTTCCTTTGGTGTCTCTTGAAATCTTGTGACCCATCCAAATTATTTCATTACATTTGGTATTGAAGATTCCACATAGATTAGACTACCAATCATTGATATATAGTGTCTTTGATCCACTTATTTAGATTCATCATCTTTTCTCAACTTGCAACCAGTAACCATAGGAGAACTCACAGGTTTATAGTTGTTGGCATAGGGGCAGACCCGGGGTTCAATGCTACAACAACGGACCAAAAAAACCCTAACTACCGATCCTTTCAGTAACACCTGTGAAGGAGATGAAGTCTCACCTGAGGTAGAGGCAGTGGTGGTTGCAGGACTCCAGTGTCTACAACCTTAGTTGGGACATAGATCTGTGATTGTAATATCTTAACAAAGTACTTAGCAATTATGATTCGTCAATATTCAGTCTTAGTTTATAACGCACCTAAACTCTAATAACAGATTGGTGTAGTATTCACATAGATTCAATAGATTCAAGCATTAATCATACCAACATAGATCAGATCTAGCATTCATTCACATTATTCAGCACTAAGCTACCATATCATATTCATCTATCATCTGACATTGCACTAAGCATTGAATCACATAAACAAAGAACAATCATAAAGCACAAATCATTTACAACACAGGATATACGTGGTTCACCCCCACCTTGGGGCTATGTCCACCAACTCTTCATCTTATTTATTATCTTCTTTCAATCTCCTTACATGCACAAAGCCTTCAAATCAAATCCGCGGAGGACTAGATATATTCACACCTCACTAGATCCTCCTTCCTTGAGTTACAACACAAAGCCTTCCATAGTCTGTGCACAAAGCACTACAGATGACCTACACCTAGCTCTACAAATCTGAACACAGTATGCATGAATCATTTACAATTCACACTTAACACAACATCACATAGGTTCCCTTATCGACCTCTCTTCTTACATCGCCTAGACATATATTTATACATTACAAAATGGGCCTAAACATGGGTAAAACCATGGGCTAACATCCCCATACCCATTACATAAGCCCAAAACCAAAAAGGACCTAAAAAGTGGCCAATATCCTGTGATCTCCAATTCGTCTTGTGCTCCTCCTTCGACAGCCTGTCGAAGTCCCAAAATGGTCAAAAATGACGAAGGATCCTCAAAACTTGGTCAAGGGCCAACAGGCCCCCAACACTCACCTATGACTCATCTCGAGTCACTCTTCTCTGGGTAATTATGCCTCAAAATCCTCGAGATTGGCTCGAGATAATTCAACTTTCTTTTGTGCCATGGCCTCCTACTTAGCAAACTCTTGGATTACTACTTCGTTGACAAGTCCCTCTAAGCGTTGTTCGGCTGCAGTGACAACTTGCTCCAGTTCTGTTCCTTGACTTTCGATCTCTATGAATAGTTGGCAAGCCTCATCTTGTATAGGTTGGATCCTCTGAGTCACTTCCATGACTTTTCTCTAAACAGTGTGGACATGTTGTTGAGAAGTACGTTGTTCTTGATCGTTTCATCTTTTCAACAGCTAACAAGGGCTTCAACTGAGCCTGTATTGTTTTTTCTTATTGCTTCACCTCCTAGAGTTGTGACTCCAATGCCTTCATCTCTAGATTCTCAATGAGTCACTCAGAAGTCTAGGCACTGCGATCACTTATTTGCTTACATTCCATGGTAAAGGAATTTATTCTCTCAACTGTGCTTTGAGTGGTTGCTTCTCTTTGATCCCTCACATCATGTGGAGTTCCAGGCACTGTTCGTAGCTCTAAGTCTGCTATTCTTTGTTGTAGTTGTTGGGTAGCTTCTGCGAGCTGCTCTACTTGATGCTCTACTTGGTATTATGCCTTTGGATCTAAGCCTGTCACATAGCGAAGTGCTATGTTGACTGCTTCTTTCACTTCGAGTTTCTCTGTGAGCAATTGTTCTCTTTCTTGTTGAATATGTGCTTTCTCCTCTTCAAACTTTGTCTAGAGAGCAACCTTCTCCTGCTCTACAACTCAACGTTGTTCTATGACTACTTCTTACACTTTCTTCAAGGCCTGGGTGAATTGTTCTGTTTCTTCCTATGCACAACAAAGGTGAGCTTCGATCGCATCAGCTAGTCTGCAGATTTGGGCTATCTCATCTCCCAACTCTGGTTCTTATGATGGTAGGGGCGTAGTAGACACTACGCAACTGGATTGAAGGGCCTACTATACCCCTTGGATTTCAACCTTGATTTTTTCATACATCTCCTCCTACTTGGCTTCTTGTTTCTGCAAGATTTCATGTGATGCATCATTTACAGCTACGATGATGAAGTCAAAATCATCGACAGTGAGCACAGTCTGCATATTAGTCAAGGTGGATCTGGATTTGTTCTGGGAAGAGGTTTTTGGGGGAGAAACCTTCCTCTTCTTCAAGGTATCGGCCTCATCTCTAGGCTGTGTTACCTCACCTTGATTCTTCTCATCTTCCTTGCCATTTATCTCTTCTACTTCGTCATCACCCCCTCAACCAGGTGATACTCGAAGAAGTCTTTTCTGATGCACTGCTTAAGTCTTGGATTTCTTTGGTCTTCTTCTTTCTGTTGGTTCTAGGTGTGTCATGATCTTTGGGAGTGGCCTCTGAGCTATCAAGTTCAATTTTAGACATATTTGTAGGATTAGCGGGGATAAGGAGGTCTGCTGAAAAATCCTTAGTTATCTCCTCGAGGTCCTCTTATGTGATCTTGTAGTATGACTAAAGCTCCTCCTTATGCTCGACTTCTCACGTAGTGATATAGATGAAGTGTCAATCTTTGTGGAGCTTCATGAGGGGTCAGAACTTCTATAGGGTGTTTGGAATCATGTGAGGTTTAGCTTTGATAACCCTTTTCATTTGGAGATAATATGTGTGAAAGACTGCATTTGACTGCCACTATTTTCCCATATCTCTCAAGTACCAGAGCGTGGTGAACTTTGGAGCAAGTGGTTTGAACAACTCAATGTCCACAAAGGTCACACCTTCGGGAATTTCCCAAGCAATAAACATGATGAGGATCAGGATCCATCTAAAGTGGAAATCGTAGCCCTGATCTTGTGCTTCGTGATAGTCTAATTCCAGCTAGTTAAATAGGTACTTCTCCCAGTTCATCTGTAGGCCTTCCACGCATTTCCCACTGAGGTCAACGACAAACCCTGTGACTTGTGTGGGTATATTTCTTATCACAATATTTCCTGCAATTAATTGGCATGCTAGGTGCACTATGCGATTTTGGATGGAAGCTACCTTGTATCCTTGATCTTCTATGCTAAGGCATGATCTATAGGTATCCTTGATCATAGGTATCCTTGATCCTCTATGCTAAGGCATGATCTATAGCTTTTCCTGAGTATAAGTCTTGCGGGTTGGGTCCTTGCATGATCAATCCGGTGATCCTATGGATCAACATCAGATTGACTGTGATAGGTCAGTCTAGCCATAATTAGTCTCCATGGTAGCATGAGACTAGAAGCTTAACACAGGCGTTAACCTCCTGGTGTCGGAAAAAATGTGGGATATTCATTACATGTAAAAGGGTGGACTATGCTAGGTTCATCTTCCACGACTGGGAGATTATTTTCGAGTTCTTCCCCTTCATCTTGGTCAAGTATTTATATGGGGTGAGCATACTATGGTTCTTGTGGTCTCCTAGGTTGAAGTCATTGAACTTCAACATTGTGATCTTGTCCCGCTGTGCTCTAACTGCACATATCCCCTTCGGGAGGTATGCAGTAACCATGGTGTAATCAAAATTTCTCGACACACTATCACGACTCATCGCACCGACCATAGGCGAGATGTAGTTGGGTAAGATAGTTAGGATTAGCTTCACATTTACTAGGTCATATCTATGCTTGGTTCTCTTTTCTGTGACGTCTCAAGATGGCCTGGATCCATGAATGGTTGATGGAGAGGCTTACACTCCTCTCATCGATGACGCTTGTACACCCATAGACATTACCCTTTCATACATTACTCTTTCAGTCATAAGGTCAATGAGTACCTCCTTCATAGACTCTTCGACTGTGCTAATTTATTCAGGCATACACGCTCATGGTTGAATATCTCGGGCTTGAATAGTAACTACTTAATGCAACGGGATGGATGGTGATAGCTCGATGATCACTGTGAAAAATCAACTAATCTACGGTTTCAGAAAATCACGGTTGGAAAAAGTGTTCCCAGTGCAAGGCTCAATGAATTAAGTAGATAACTAGCAACGGATCTCTCCAACGGGTGAGAAGCCTTCATTAATTTAGTTATGTTCATTGAGGCACAGTCTCGACGGTCTGATGGTGAGATTTCTGACCATGAATGTCATTCTACCCATTCGGGGTGTCATTCTAACGGTTATACTATTTCCAACGGCTATATTTCCTCACCATGGTGAAGTTCCATGTGACACTATTATGATATCCTGATGAAGTCCCAATTCTGCAAATTTTCCTTCTGCAAAGTTTGTTGGATTACTAAGAGGGGGGGTGAATCAGTAATAACATGATTGTAATCCTTTTTCTTCAAATGTTATATAAATGTAGAATTAATATCCAATAATGAGCAGTTATAAATAAACAATCACACACATACACAGTACACCAATGTTTTACGTGGAAACCCAAATCGGGAGAAAACCACAGAATGCTTTTTCTTATATGTCTTGAAGAATTACATTCATTGG
>JZKD02S0146339.1:0-23684 GCA_000966675.3 Picea glauca
GTTTCGTAGCGTTACCTGGACACATTCTGTCAGATCTTCATCGCCATCCTCTCTATGCTTCTCCTACACAAAAGCGGATGGGCATGGATATTTATTTATTATTATTTATATTGTAAATGGAGTATTGGGTAGTGATTCGAAAAAAATCTATACTAACCTGCATTATTGATGAGTACGAAACCGCTGGATAATTGAGCACCTGGTACGTAAGGATAACCAAAGATGCAGCTATGGTGGACGGCCAAAAGCGTAGCAACTGGCGATCTACCAAGGACAAGCACGCGAAATATTTGGCCGTCTTTTCAACCTCTGCGTCTCCTCCTACAGCCTTCAAGTAATACCTGTAAATATAGCATTATACGAGCTGTTAAAGACTGATGTTCTATTTAAAAATTTTGTGATGTACATATAAGGTGCAAGAAAGACCAGAGGAAGGTAGCGGTCGTTGGCGAGGAGCATCGGTAATCCAAAACTTTAAGGACAATCCATTCCATTGCAACAATTTCTTGTCGCTTAAATACGTTATTTGCGACTGTAAATGTTTCCTGCCTTATACTGGAAACCAAATGCACGAATTAATATGCTTCATTTTGTAAGAAGTTTGCCGCAATTGCAAATATAAATGCATTTTACGACTTCAAATAGATTTTGAAGGAAAGAATCCTATGAAATTTATACCAATTCGTGGGTTGATTCTCTTCAATTCTGATTGCAAGTGTCATGCAGGCGATACCCAGGACCTGTATATGGTTATCGTTTGTAAAAGTCCCTTTAGACAAGAATCTGTCCAGTAAATTCGTGCTTAAGAAGAGCGTTTCCCACTGAAGCTGATACGAGGCTGTATACTGCGCTACAGCAAAAGTTATGAACTAATTAATGAAACATTCACATATATTTTTTCAATTCAATTATAAGTAAATCGTGAAAAATTCTTGCCTCCATAATCCAGTTAACCATCAGAAGACGTTGTTTTCCTATCGCGTCGGTCAACTGAGTATTAATACAGTCCAACAGATGACCTTGAAACGGCGGTTTCTTACGCTCTCTTGCTTTAAATTTCTGAAATGTATCCTCGTCTTCATCCTCAGTGCACATATAGTCCTACAGAGTACAAGAAACAAAAACATTGTGAATTGAAACTTCAACTTAAAAAAACTAAGACCTATCGGTTCATCAAAAGTTTTGGTTTTTCACATCTTGTTTCATTGCAAATCTGTTTTTAAAATGAAAATAGTCTAATCAGCCTGGCAAAAGATCAATGAGGAACTTCATTTGATAGTTATTTTTATTTACAAAATTTTAACCGGGAACAGAAATTTTATTTAACGTAAATGAAAATAAAGCCTAATGAGAAAAGTTATTTAGTGTTCAGATGAGAATTTAGAAAAGAAAACACAATTTTCCTGATCTAATGTTACCTGTAAATAGTCCGAAAATACTTCATTACCACAACGGGATTCTGTAAACTCTCGGCATTCCAGATCAGTTATACTAAATGGAAGGTCCGACGAGTCATTTGAACCAGTGGGAGAAACATAATCACTCCACGACCAAAATTTTTCTTCAAATTCAGGAATTAATGAATAACAGGAATTGCCAAGGGCTGAGGCCCGCACAGCGCCAGAATCAGCCTGTGAATCATCGCTTACCACGGAAAGAAACGGGTCAGTTGAATATTCTTCCGATTCGGAAGAAACTAAGAAGAAGGAAGGGGTTACGGCCGCAGCAATACAGGAAGAATCAGCAGCCTGTTCTTCATCATAGTCATCATGATCAAGCTTAGACAGAGCCGTCTGAATTTCGGCATCAAATACGGAGTCAGCGCACGACAATTCTTCTGAATACACAAAACTTTGTCCAAAGTCCGGCTTCCACGATTTCGGTTGGTTTGGAGACCTGGAAGGGGAAATTCGCGGTTCCGAAAAGACGAGTAAGGAATTATGTTTTCCACCTTCACGGCGCGCGGTACTGTTCCTGCAGGAACACGAGAGTTGTACAGAAGTGGTGGCAACAGCAGCTTCCAAGCACGAATTTTCTGAATTAGACGCGAATTTAGCTTCAAGAAGCGGTCCCTTCCCAGGCAGAACTTGAACTTGTAATACTTCGCCAGGCGAATTTAAATTGATATTCTTTTTCCTTGTAAATGAGTGAAATGCTTCTTCTTCGGCAGCCTGGAATTCTTCTTCTTGTTCAATTAGAGTCGAGTCCGATGTAGAATGAAAGATGTTGGAAGAAACAGCGGAATTTCTGTGATGAAAAAAAAGAGAGGAAGACGATGATGCAGCGGTCGTTCCAACGCCTTCTCCACCTTTATCGTCATGGAGATGAAGCTGTGCAGAGCTTGAAATACTTTGATTTTGGATGCGAGGCTGAAGTTTTCTTTGCTTCCTCTGCTGGCCTTGACCTTTCCCACGTTTCTTGGCAAGCGGAGGCGCAGGGGCTCGACTCGTGATCTTTCGCTTCTTAGGAATTTGCGTCCTCTGCGTCATTCTTTTCCACATTTCGTTTCAAGTCAAGTCTGTCTGTTCCAACGGTGCTTCCAGGTCTAGTATTAACCTCTATTTATAGTATAGCTGAGGTAGCTTGGAGGCTTTAACACTACGTGGCTATCTTTCTCGGCTGTTTTTCATTTGTTTGTCAAGGCCAATTGCTAGCCTCCAACCGCCTCCTACTAATTGCTAGTTCGAAATGCTGTTGGACTTTCAGGAATAAAAATATTCACTAATTTTATTTTAATTTATGGTAATTTATTAATTTTATTTTAATTTATGATAATATTATATATAATCATTTTTTTTGGATTTGAACTTGATCTTTTTGGGATTTGAACTTGTAACCTCTTAAGAGAAAGCACACTTTCTTAATCATTAGGCTCACTCAAGTTAGAAGAGTAGACAAGCCTGAGATAGAGGTCCACTTTGGTTTAGGGAAGTTACAAGTTATTGGTATATCTAACTTGTCAATTGTTGAATATACTCTTAAGTTATAATGGTAGCAAGTAGACTTCATCTAGGGCTTAGTGGTTTAAATAAAAAGAAGTAAATGAGTTATATATTTTAGTTAGAAATAAGTTATGTTGTTTAAATTCCATTTTTAATGCACAAATGGATTCACCCTCCTACAACCCCTAGAGCATTTAAATTATACATAAATAACCACTCAGATCTCTAGATTTAATAATTACTTATCAAATTTCAAACAAATATCTCTAAAAAATATCACTGTAAAATTACCAAAAAGTAAAACATTTAGTCTATAATAAATTAAAAATTTAATTATAAAAGAGATTAAGTAGTTAATGCATTAATTTTTTTTATGTTTCTCATAAAATTATTGATTTTAATATAAAAATAGATTTAACTTTTTGAATATTTTTATATTAATATTTTACAATTTCATTAATTTAAAATAATTATTATTAAATTAAAATTAAAAATATTGATTTTCTTTAGCTTATAATATTATATTAATATTTTACAATTTCATTAATTTAAAATAATTATTATTAAATTAAAAATTAAAAATATTGATTTTCCTTAGCTTATAATATTAACTTAACTTAATAGTGGTCTTTTTTTTAATAAAATCGGTTAAAAATAAGTTCCCTATAAAAATTTTTGTAAGAAGGTTTCAAAGCATTTTGAATTTTTATACTTTCTAGCTAATTTTACTTTTGCACAACTCCTTTTATAATAAAAACACTAACCACTTTTGTTAAAAAAAACAAAAGAGTGTAAAGATATAATGGCATTATATACTTTGCAGACTAGCATTTTGAATTTTTATACTTTCTAGCTAGTTTTACCTTTGCACAACTCCTTTTATAATAAAAACTCTAACCATTTTTGTTTTAACAAAAGATTGTAAAGGGCATTATATACTTTACAGACTATTATATATAATTCGTCATTTTATGATCTTTTATATTTTAAAAAAAATTAATAAAATAGTTAACAAAATCCTAAAATTAAGATGTCAATTTTGCATATAAAATTTAATGATTTTAAGAATACTAAAAATAAATAATTATCTAATGTATAAAGCCATAGTAATGTAACATATAATCTATTTTTAAAAAGTGATTTAATCTATTTTTAAAAAGTGATTGAGTTAATCAAAAGAGATACCATAAATATTATTGGAAGCCTCATATATGTAAAAAAAAAAAAATGATAATGTTTTTTTTTAATAATATATTTAGAATTTACATAAACTTAATGTAAATTGTTGTGAATATTTATTAGAATAGTTTATCATAGATTTTATGATATTTTGAAATTTTAGATTATGCAATTTATTTCCTTAAATTTTAAATTAATTATTACTATCTTATTGTTTAGGTTTATGAAAATAATTGAATGCGAAAATGAAAGAATGAGCAAATATAAACATCATCCACACAAATAAACACAAGATATATTCTAGGAAACACGATATAGGACAAAACTCAACTAGAAGGTGAGACCTATGCTCTCCTCTTTTCTTTCCTTCAGTTATGAAAAACAAGTATAAAGAAAGGGGCACTCACTTTGGAGTTGTCTTTGATAACAGGGCCTAAAAGACTGCTACAAAATCTCCTACCTCCTTTGTTATGCTCTCAAAATACCACTCCTAGATGCTTTGCTCAACTATGGAACAATCACAATGCTAAAGAACAGAACCGCTTCTCTTCCTAGTGGACCTGGTATTTAACATCGCCTCATAGTCGTTTAAGGTAAGGGTTTTGGCATCCTCAACCCTCAATTAGTGATAAGGTTTTGTAGATTCTAGAATCTTCTTGAAATTCCACACGTGGATAGCCCCACTTGTATGAGTAATGGGGGATAATGTGGCATCCACTCGTACCATGGTGGTCAACTTGCAAGCGACATAACTTGTGCATAAGAGTTGTGATTGAGGTGATTTTTGCACCGTTTGAAAGGTCTCAATGTGTAAAATAGAGTCAAGGGGCTATAAGCTATGCTTGCAATGTTTTGACCCCAAAAAATGTCATTTGATGCCTCAAAATGGCTCTGGAATGTTTTTGACCCCAAATCTCCAAACTGGGATCTAACACTAAAATGAGCCCTACAAGCTAATTCCTCCAATTTTTCCACTCGGAAAGTACCAAGATAGATAAAAAATTATATAATGATCCAATCCAAATCATACATCCCCATTTTGGGAGGCTTTTTGTCCAAAAAATATTTTACTAAATGAGGTGAGGAAATTGTTCCTCTACCTTCTCCCCGGAGTACCATTTTTCCTTGCCTTGAATTTGTCCTTTCAACCCAATCTTCTGAAGGCCATGCTACCCATGTCTCATAGTTCTAGAATTGTTTTGAAAAACTATATCTTCTGCCAACTCTACCTAAGCTTTTGGTGCTAAGGCCTCTATGGTAGGTAGGACCCACTCCTTAGTTTAATGATCCAACATGGAAGGCTCATAGAATTTCATATTCTCCACATTCACTACAAAGTAAATGCACATATATGGGGGTAGACTGAATCTGTAGGAATTATCACCCATCATCTCCAATACCTCAAAAGGGCCATACTATAGAGCCTTGATATTCTTATGAAGACCTTGTAGTATTTCCTTGTTCATTTCTAAACCAAACTTGGTCTCCCACTTTGAATGATTTATGTGTTCTATGTTGATCATGGTGTTCCTTGTACCTTTCATGTGACTTCTTTAGCGTCTCATGTACTTGCAAATGTATATGCCTAATATTTTCAAAAAACTTCTCTACTTTCAACACTTCTCTCGTGATGTATTCCCTCATTCCTCCTTGATTTCCATAAACATCATCCAAGGGTGAAGGTGAAAAATACCCAAAGAAAGTTTCAAAAGGGAACTTACCAGTAGAAGTACAAACTTCTCTATTATAAGAGTGTTGAATGTACATCAGATTTTCATCATGGGTCTTCAAATGCTTATGATTGTAACCCCTCAAAAGTTGAACCAAATCCTGTTGACTACTTCTATCTATCCATATTTCTATGGATGGAATGGTGTATATATCTTCAACTTCATGTCCATCTTATTTCAAATTGTAGTTCAAAAGGAACTAAAAAATATGGTATACCTATCTGAGATGATGCTCTTTGGTATCCCAAAGTGCACCCAGACCTATTTAAAGAAGATGTATGTTTCTTGTTGTCCTTTGATTGTCTTTTTACAAGGAATGAGAATTCACATCTTGCTAAACCTATAAACTACCACAAATAGATAGTCATGTCCCTTCCTAATTGTTGGAAAACAACCCACAAAATCCATGGAAATTCTTTCCCAAGGTTGAGTGGCTATAGGTAAGGGATGGTATAGACTTTTCTTTCTAATAATGGGCTTGATGGTCCAACAAAGCATGCATCCTTTAATATATTTTGCTACATCGTCTTACACTTTGGGCCAATACACATATCTTTGTAAATTGGCGACTATCCTGCAAACACTAAAAGTATTCCCTACAACATTAGAGTTGTGAGTCTCTCTCATAAGATGAAATATTTCACCTTTGGGAACACAGAGATTGTCTATCTTGTAGAGTAACCCATTACAGAGATAATAGTCATCCTTATTGTCATATTCGTCTACATAAATTTGGCATTGTAGTTGTTAAAACACCTCCTTAAATTCCTCATCTTTTGTGTATGCCTCTTTGTATGGATCACGGGTAAAAGGATCCATGTGCATAAGAGTTCCCAAAGCTATAAATTGAATTTGGATGGCCTCGAAAGCATGTATGCCAACTTATTAGTGCTTCCCTTCTTATATTTGATGACTAGATGAAATTGTTGAAAAAACCTCATCCACTTGTAATGTATGGTTTGTTGAAGCTTACTTTGGGCCTACAAGTATTGCATGGTTGGTGGATAATGGTTTCCTTTCCCATCATATAGTGCTTCCACTTATTAACAACTTGAACCAAGAAATATATTGCCTTATCATATGTAGGGTAGTTCAAAACTTCCCTCTGAAACATCTCATAATGATAACACATTGCCTTACCTTCTTACATCAAAATTGCTCCCATAGAATACACACTTGCATCTGTCTCCACTTCGAAAGGCTTCTATAAGTTAGGAAATGTGAGAAATAATGCTTGACTAATCTTTTGTTTTAGCTCGTCAAAATATTTATATTGTTTCTTTCCCCAGTGGAAACTCTTACCATTGGTTGTTATGGCATGGAGTTCCATAACTACTATTGAAAAAGATGTTATGAACTTGCATAGGTATTGTTTTTTCCCAAAAAAACTTCTAACTTCAATGACAACAGTAGGAACTCACCACTTCATGATGGCTTCCATATTTGTGGGATTTATCTTGAGTTCCCCTCCTCTGATCACATACCCCAAATACACCAATGATTGTTGAGAAAACTCACATTTCTTGAGATTTTCTAGCAACTGATGCTTTTTTGGAGTCTCTAACACTTGCATGAGATGTGAAATGTGCTCCTCCTAGGTAGATTTATAAAACAATATGTCATCCAAATACACTATTACAAGTGAATCTAAATAAGGATGCAACACATCATTCATCAATTGCATAAATGTTGTCGATGCATCGCATAAATCAAAAGGCATGACCAACCATTCATGCATACCTTTCCTTTTCTTGAAGGCGGTCTTCTAGGTATCTTATCCTTTAACCTATACCTAGTGGTATCCCAATTTGAGATCCAACTTGGTGAAGTACTTTGCTTGTTGCAACTGATCTAACAAACCATTAATATCGGGTAGAGGGTACTAATTCTTGAGTGTTATATTGTTCAAATATTTGTATTTCATACACATTCACCAAGTCCCATCCTTCTTGGGCACTATGATGATAGGTGACCCACAAGATGAGGTGTTTGGTCAAATTACTCCATGCTCCAATACCTGTTGCTTGTTTCTTCATTTTGTTTGCTTCCAAAACAAATTGTTTATACAACCCAATATTTGGTAATGGGGATTCAGGAAACAATTATATCTCATGCTCCACTTCCCTCCTAGGAGGTAACCCTTTAGGGTCTTGGAACACTCCTATAGATGCTTACAAAAATTCTTCCAACTATTTTTTTGATTCTTCGGTACATTCCTCCAGAGATGCCTTATCTCTTACCAATTCTTCCCCTAGCTCATTCTATCTTAAGAAAAGAAATGCATACTTCTTATTGGAACTGATCAACTTTTTGGCTTGGTTATTACTTACCATAGAGATATTTTATTTTCCGTTGTGCATGTTGATGATGTAAGACTTCATATCCTTGATCATTTCATATTGTTTTTTCTCTCTACATGAATATTTCATCCCTCATATATATGTAGGGGATTCCAAACACTACACCACACGTGTTAAGGGGTACTACATCTAAATCTGCTTCCTCAATAAAATATGCACTTATAGAAAACTTGATCTTACATTGTTTAATGACTTTAATCTCTACATCCTTATTCACCCATGCCAATGGATATGGTCTCAAATGATCATGAACCTCCAACCCAAGCTTGTTGACCAAATAATCTACTATATGGTTATCCCATGAGTCAGAATAGAATAGAGTGACTACCTTGGTATTTTTGACCTGGATCTTGATATGGAAGAGTTTTGTCATTTCCTTCTCTTCCTTGTGATGAAGGCTACTTAGATTCACCTCCTTCTACATTGAAGTGCAGGAAATTTTAACATACACATATGTGCTTCTCTCTACTTAGTTGCTTGAATCCTTACTTTGCAATTTATTCTTCTTTCCATCCTTGTTATGGTTCTTTGGATTCAATTCTAGATGTATCTTCCAACACTTATCTTCAGTGTGACCATTGATATTGCAAGTTGTAGTGGTTGTTTGGATCCTTGAAATGATGTGAAATGGTTATCATCTTCTTGTCTTTTCCTTTCCACTTATTCTTCCCCTCCTTGGAAGAATATTGGTGGTCTTTCTATTTAGAACCACTTGGTTGTCCTTCCTTATGGCTTATGTTCTCCAAATACTTTGTTTGCACATATGCCTCATCAACGGTCATTGGTTTTAAGAGAATCACTTGTTTTCACAAATGACTATGTAGACCCCCCATATACTTTAAGAGTATGTTTGGGTTCTTAGGAGAAATATGCAACATGATCACCATCTTCCTGAATATGGTGGTGTACTTTTGCACACTCTATCCTTTCCTCTACCTAAAGTGATGCCAAAAGATCCATTGGTCCTCTACATACCCAACAAGGTAGAAATGTGAATTGATGAGGGTTTTAATATATTCCCACTTAGTTATTGGTGGATCACCCTCTAGCCTAAGTGTATCAATGTAGCTTTCCCACCATTTTATTGCATGGACCTCTTTAGTCAATAAAATGAAATATTCTACTCTTCATCTATATTATGGACACTAAAATACACTTTTAATTGTTGCAACCAATAATTCAACTTAATAGCATATATCTCACATTGGTAGCGATTGATGTCCACTTTCACTTTCATTTTGAATAGAAATTATGAAGGAGTGATGGCACTAGTACTTGGTTTCTCTTTCTCGAGCCCTTTTTTCGACTTCTTTTCTAGGTCTTCACTATATGTTGATTTCTCATCTAATCCATCTTCTAAGTCAGATTCAACAACCTCCCAAAAAGATATGAACTTGTTTGTTAGTTCTTCCATGAGGAGATCCATGTTGCGAGAGATATCAACAAATTTATTTTCCAACTTAAAAATTCTCTCTTCCATTGCATCACGAGCGTTGTTGTGAACAAACTCATCCACCATGGCTAGGGTTTTGTGACTTCCTTCTTAAGCCAACTCCTATATCCTACAACTTTCCACAAATACCCTAAAGAAAATTTCCCTGATACTAATATGATCTATAAACAATTGTGGATATTCCACTGAACAATTAATCACAACAGATCTTATAATATTCTGAAATCTTAGATTATACAATTTATTTCCTTATATCCCATATTACTTATTACTAGCTTATTGTTCATATTTATGAAAATAACTTAATATGGAAATGAAAGAACAAGAAAATATACACACCATCCCCACAAATGAACACAAGATATATACGAGGAAACTTGATGCAAAAGAAAAACTATCTAGAAGGTGAGGCTTATGCTCTGGCCTCTTTTTTCCTTTAGTTATGCAAAGCAAGTACAAAGAAATGGGAACTCACTATGGATTTCCCTTTGACACTATGGCCTGAATGAATGCTACAAAATATCTTACCTTCTCTGTTTTGCTCTCAAAATACCACTCCTACATTCTCAGCTTAGCTATAGAACAATTACAATACTAAAGAATGGAACCCCTTCCCTTCTTAGTGGCCCAATATTTAACATCACCTGATATCCATTTAGGGTTAGGTTTTTTACATCCTAAACCCTCAATTAATGATAGGGTTTTGTACCTTCTATAACTTTCTTGAAATTACACAAGTGTGAGTAATGGGGATGACATGGCATCCACTCATACCATGGTGGTCAACAAGGTAGGTCAACTTGCGGGAGACATAATTTTTGCATATGAGCTCCAATTTAGGCATTTTCTCACCGTTGGAAAGGTATTGATGTGTATAATAGCATCAAGGGGCTAGGACATATACTTGCAAACTTTGTACTCCAAAAAATGTAGTTTGATGCCTCAAAATGAATTTGGAAGGTTCCAGACCCCAAATCTCCAAACTGGGACCTACCACTAAAATAGGCCCTGCAAAGCAAATTCCTCCAATTTTTCCACCCATAAAGTAAAGATAAATGAATGATCCAATCCAATAATGTAATATATAAATCCATGCATTCATAAAAATATAATATATTTTATTATATTTAAAAATATCATGAAAATCAAGCATATTGATTAAGGGATATTGAATGAATGTGAATTTGAAAGAACCACATCACCTAACTTGTAAATTTGTAGGTTTTAAAGAATCGCTCAAGAAGATGATTGACATATGGAAAAACATATTTCCACCCAAAAATTGAAATTTCAAATAATGCACGTAAATTAACTAATGTGTACATATTTTGTACATTTAAATTTATCGAATGAATATTTATTATTATCCAAATGAATTCATGAAAACTTATTAAATATGGTTAGGACATATATAATTGAGTCTTATTTAATTTTAATTACAATATATGTCATAATTAGGTTATGTATGTTTTAGGGATTGTAAATCCCTAATTGGATCTTTGAAGATATAATGAAGCCATCTTGATCTTGAAATAATGCCTTAGTGATACTTATTGAAGAACCAAATATATGGATTGGGAATATATCCCTATTTTTTTAGCCTTAAACCATGTCTTGGGACATAAGACCTATCCCTAATATACTTAAACATCAAAATTGGATTTATGTTGTGATCAAGGGCCCTGCGCATGCATTATGACATTTAAAACCAACAATTAAGTCCTAAGTCCTTTTTTCTTTATCTAGAGAAGTGATCTTGGTTATGATACCCATGTTTGTTTCCCAAACATTGAACCATGCATATATTTGACTCATACGAAAAAAATCATCTAAATGGCCTATGTCATAGCTTGGACCCCTGTGCATGTCCTGTGAGCCTTTGAGACAACTGTTAGGGAACAAGGTCTTTTGTTTTGTCCCTTAAACCAAGGCCTAGACACAAGGATCCATCCATATTGAATCAAACCTAAAAATTATACTCGTATACCACTCACAAGCCAAAACATCTCTCAATAGTGTGTGCGTCATGGGATGGGTCCATATACATATCTTGTGAGATCTAAAATCAATTTTTATGCCTTACATACCTGGATTATGGCCCTAAACCATGGATTGGGCCTTCATACATATCCATGTTGTGTCAAACCTAAAAAATGTGACCATATCCCACTTATATTCCAATTTTCCTTCAACATGGCCTAATTCATAGTGTTTGGTATTGTGCATGGCCCATGACACCTAGAAGAAAAAATTAAGGTCTCGGTCCCTATTTTTTAGCCTCAAACCATGGCCTAGGACTCGATATCCATCCTTTCTATCCAAAACATTGAAATTGAGAAAAAAATCCCACTTGTTCGGAAAATGTTCACTCTATAGATCGTGTGTCATAGTTTGTGGCCCCGTGAATAGCCCATGAGCCCTAGAAATCATTGTTACAACCCAAGTCCTTGGAAATTCACTATAAATCATTCCCTAATACTTGACACCCATCTTTTTTATGTCAAGCCTAAAAATTATGTCCATATCCTACTTGTAAGTTGTTGGGTCTCAAAACAACACTAACTTGTAAAACCACAATACTACCAATCTCTAAACAAATAAATTTAGATTAACACTAAAAATAAAACTTAAACATAACATAAGAGTAATCGTTTTTATTTTTGAAAACATGGGTAAGAGATCAGAACCCTAAGGGTAGAATAATCTCCAACCTAATCAGAATAAGCTGAGAGGACTCACCCTAAGTAGAAGTAAATTGTATCCTAGATATTGCGCCCATCCTAATGTGAGACCCATCAAAGTGCATCTTTTGCATGCCTTCATTTTTCTTTTAAGAAACATATTATATACTTGGGGCTATGGAATTGGCCAGAATAGAGTAATTCCCAAACTCCTCGTCCACAAAAGTCAATTCATTCATGGATCAATTAGATCTTCCATATGGTATCTCCTTGAATGTTCTCTATCTAATGTGATGAAGGAACCTTCACACGTTGGGATGGTAGCTTATGAAAAATCCACCTAAATGCTACCTCCCAAACTAGAAACCCATTTTCTTGATAGTAACATTTTCCATGCATCTGACACATCAATAACCACTACATCCATTAAAACATATATGTCCAGATAAGATAGCAATTTAACCAATAGATATTTAATGAGACCACACACCTTGATTTCTCTCAAAAGACATGTGGTCTTAAGGCCCAATTGATTCATCACCTTAAGGAACATGACATTTGTTGAGGCTCTAAAATATAAAATGAAATTAAGAAACAATAAGTCATTAACCATCAATGTGATGAAGAATGTGAAGCCCATTCTTCCTTCCTTGATTCATCGCCTAAAGCACCACAATGAACTCCTCATTTACATGCTTAGCATCTTCCAATTCCAAAAATATTTTAACCTTTTTCTTGTTGTGATAGGATATTTTTTAATTCAAAGAGAGGAATCATAACCTTTATGTTGGTTGATTCACTTGATATATCAATATTTAGATCAATATATTGTAACGTATTTCAGCCCAAGTTTCAACCAGTAATGCAATTTCCTAGTAATAACATCAGAGAAAAAGAGTTTTAGTCAAATAGAATTTATAATTGACATGAAGAGTACCATGGTTGAGTTTTAGTCAATTAGAATTTGCAATTAACACGAAGAGTACCATGGTTTCTTGTGATGTGAGGTGGTGAAAATCCATGAAACTTTGAGCTTGTGTGATGGTGAGGTTGTCACACTCCATGGTTTCTTGTAATGTGATGTGGTGAAACTCCATGGAACTTGATCCTTTGTGATGGTGAGTTGGTGATACCCCATGGAAAACAAGCCTTGTATTGATGTGTTTGTTGGTTGCAAGATATACAAGTTTATTTATGGGGCACACTACAAGTAGAAGTGTTTGTTGGGTGCACGTTGGATAATTTATTTTATGACAAAATACAATTCAATAGATTTTTTCGAACAAGATACCATATAACATGGAAAATTCAAACTTTTTTTAAATGCATTCAAAGCATTTCTTTAGATCCCGAGTCAACTCAATCAAGGATAGTACCCCGAATTGTTGTAGCATTTGGCATCATTATCAACACCCTTTGGCTTCAATAACCATGCACCCTTGCTTATTATTGTCACCATGATGATATCATTGAAGTCTATTGTAAAAAGTGTATCACAACTTAATGTTATGCCCTTAGTGAAACCCCTTTGTCAATGGATATGTCGAATATTATGACTTGTGGAATGGTATTTTAATGATTTTATGGTTAAGTTTTTTATTAGTTTATTATAGGGTTTACGTCAAGTAGGTATTGGATCTACATGGTTTCCATTGTATTAACATTCAATTTTGTAAATGGTTTTCCTTTTTTGTCCTTTCTAAAAGAATTACATTATGTTTCCATTGTGTCACGTGAATTGATATTTTTAGTAACACCCTCATGATTTTGTCCCGTGGGTTGAGATTGTTTTTGCTGAACAATGTACCCAATTGTGCTTCCCTGTGTGGGTTGAGTTTCCCAATTTACCCATCCAATTTTCATATTTTTTTAGAGTATATTTCTACTTTAAATAGATGGATTGTTTGTCATGCTATTCATCCCTAGACCTAAAAGAGGGTTTGTTTTTTTGGGTTCCTTGTCAAAAGATCTTAAAGAGATCATCTTCAAAAGATCTTAAAGAGATCATCTTCATTCAAGTTGGGATGAAGTGATTAAGAAACATGTGAAGTATATTAACCTTCCAAACTTATTATATTTTTGTTGTCAAAGTTTATAATATAAAGTAGTGATTAAGAAACATGTGAAGTATATTAATTTTCCAAATTTATTATATTTTTGTTGTCAAAGTTCATAATATAAAGTTCACATTGCCCGATTCGTAATCAAATGTATGGAAAAATTATTCACAAACACATATCTTAATGAAAATTAATATTAATTGTAAAAATAAAGCAATAATAACATGTTGTGTATAAGCATTGATTGCATTATCTTTAACAAGTCTATGAATCAGATTAAGCAATGCAATCACACATACACATATAACATGAGGGATTCCCTAAATAAACCTGACTTGGGAAAATGACTATATTGGTCTGGTTATTATTAATGGTCTTTATTACAGTTACAAATCTCTCTAGCTTACAAAAGTTCAAAGGAAAACCAAGAGTACAATATTCCACTTACTATTACTTCCACCTATATCTGGTCATTCACACCATATCAAAGCATAACCTTTTAACTTCAAACCAGTAACGAACATTCTTTGTATTGCACTAACTTCATGCACATTAAATTGAACTTCTAACTATTGCAACCATTGACTCTACTTTAAGGAATATATTCACCTACATATGGCTTGATGTCAATCATTGCCTCTACTCTTAATGGTGTTGGAGTCTTGTTGCATTACCTTGTCTCCTTCTCTAGTTTCTCCAATTTAAGTTTTTCATCACCTCCATCTTCTTCATTAAATTGAAGTTAACACTTGAAGCTTATTTTTCTTCTTCTTCTATTTTACTAATGTTGATCCAGATTATTTTGAGAACGACATGAAGACAAAAATATAACCAATATACAACAAGGAAATACATAGAGATAATGTGGAGAACACAAAAATATGGTGAAAACCAACTTCTATAAACACAAACTGGCAGAATGGGGTAGCCTGGGGTAGCCTATCTCTGAAAAGAAAGAGATGTTGGCTACACTTCATTCGCAACAAGCTTTACATCACACTCCATTACATGCTTAAAGAGCCTCCTTCATCTCAATTATATATGAAAGACTGAGAGGAGAACAATTCACATGATGCATGTGGGATAAATTGGAATAAGTTTGTAAAATTCCATAGGCTTGTAAAACACTAGAAATTCTTGAGCGATCACCCATCCTAGTACTACTCTAGCCTAAACGCGCTTAAATACAAAGTTCTAATGGGATCTAGTGCATTAACGCTATGTTGTAGGCATGTACATAAGACCACTAGGAAATCATTACATGATGTTTGTAATTAACAAATGAAGATGAAATTACATTCCATTCCCCATCAAAAGGGTAAATATCATGGTTTATCAAAACCACAGGATCAAAATGGTGATTCGGTGGAAAATGTGGATGGCCACTGAGATCCATCTGGATCATTCCTCCCCCCTTAAGAAGTAATGGTCCCCATTGCGTCAAGTTCCCTTGGGAGATAGGGATACTTCTGTTAAATATGAATCTTGGTGTGTTGCTTGCATTGTTGAAGAAGTTGTCATGCTTAGCTTGTTGAAGGTTGTCATGAACCTATTGTTGGAGGGGTTAGATCCATTCAACCAATATAGATGCATGATCTACCTAAGTGTGGTAGGACTTTATTGGTGAAGATGTGGCATGAAGAGAATGAATGGTTATGTTATAACCTTGCTTGACTGGTGTAACACACCCAACCCCTTGGGGGAACATCTAAGGGATGGGGCATCAAAGTTTCACTTTTCCTTGGTTCATTTCTAGTCCCTTACTAGGAAAAACCCTCTTACTCTTCTCACCTGAAGTTTACATCTCTCACTACATGCTTAAACCAGCTAGTGGGGTCCTCCTCGTGACCTCTGGCTAAAAACGAGAGCTAAAATTCTACTTAGTGAGGGTTTTGTGACTTCAGAACTCCCATAATTCGGGAGTTCCAACAATGTTGCATGACGTTCCTCCCGAAGTCCAAATTCCTAGATCGTCGAGCATTAGAAGGAATCAATGGTCTACATCCTTTGCTAAGATCCTACAGTTGAAAAGGGGGCTTCAGAGATATTTCCCGCTCCACCACGCAATATCCCTGGAGGGCCAAACTAGTGAAGTTACGAAGGGCCTCAAGATTGCTCCACATGTCTTGTGGCCATTCAGTGATCAATAATCGACGTTCTACATTGAACGTCAGCGTTTGACGATCGACGATCGATGTTGAACGTTCGATGTTCGACGATCAATGTTGAACGCTCAGTTTTTGGCAATCGACGATCAACGTTGAACGTCTATCAATTATACTACGCCCCAAATCTCCCAAAGTCTCGAAGTCCCAAAGTCAAGGAGTCAAGGTCGCGTCATTAACCACGTTGGCCAGGCGGGCACTGACTAGAGGATGACATGCGGTGAGGGTTAGGGGTGACACATGTCCTCATTAGGGGGCGACACATGTCATGCTCTAAAAGGCATAAGGGCTCTATGAATCGTCTGTATTCGACTGACACGTGGCACCTTAGTTGCAAGTCCACGTCACCCTGTATAACGTCATTGAGCCATGTCAACCCTCCCGACATACAAACTTCTAACTCCTTTCAAATTTCTTTGTTGATATCTATCCATGTCGATCCATAGATCCACAGTTCCTGTTACTTCGCGACTTCAGGCTTCAGAGCTTACAAACTCCTCACGTTGTGAATTCCCTGAAGAGCCAATTCTCTGGACTCTCTAATCTCGTGCCACATGTCCTCATCCTACCAACGATCAAGATTCATTTCTCCGTTTGTGACTTCGAAGGTTTTCACACTCTAAAGACTCTTGGCTAAGTTCCTCCGGAGTACCAAGTCTCTGGAATATAGGATCTCTCACCACATGGCCTCTAATATAGATGCATGATCTACCAGAGTGTGGGAGGACTCTGTCGGTGAAGATGCAGCATGAAGAGAATGAATGGTTCGGTTATAACCTTTCTTGACTGGTGTAACACACCCAACCCCTTGGGGGAACATCTAAGGGATGGGGCATTGAAGTTTCACTTTTCCTTGGTTCATTTCCAGTCCCTTACTAGGAAAAACCCTCTTATTCTGGTCACCCGAAGTTTACATCTCTCAATATGATCTTAAACCAACTAGCAGGGTCCTCCTCGTGACCTCGGGTTGACAACCAAGAGATAAAAGTCTTTTTAGCGAGGGTTTCATGACTTTGGAACTCCCAAACTTTGGGAGTTCCAACGGTGTTGCATGACGCTCCACCCAAAGGTCGAATTCCCAAATCATCGAACAGTAGAGGGAATCAACGGTCTACATCCTTTGTCGAGATCCTATAGTTGAAAATGGGGCTTCAGGCTTCGGGCTTCAGAGATATTTACCACTCCACCATGCAATATCCTCGGAGTGCCAAACTGGCGAAGTTACTAAGGGCCTCGATATTGCTCCATGTGGCTTGTGGCCATTCAATGATCGAAAATCAACGTTCGATGTTGAATGTCATCATTTGACAATTGGTTATCGACGTTGAATGTTTGGAGTTCAACGACCAACGTTGAACATCTCTCCACTATACTACACCCTAAATCTCCTGAACTCATAAATTCCCAGAGTCGAGGAGTCTCGGTCGCATCATCAACGACGTTGGCCAGGAAGGCACTAACCAGAGGTTGACACGTGGTGAGGGTCAGGGGTGACACGTGTCCTCATTAGGGGATGAGACATGTCATTCTTTAAAATGCGTAAGGGGTCTATGAATCGTATGTATCTGAGTGACACGTAGCACCTTAGTTGTAGGTCCACGTCACCCTGGATGACGTCATTGACCCACGTCATCCCCCCCCCCCCCCTGACATACAACCTTCAAAATCCTTTCAAATATCATGGTTGAGATATGTCCACGTAGATCCATAGATCCACGGTTCCCATTACTTCACGACTTCGAGCTTCAGAGCTTAACAACTCATCATGTTGTGAATTCCTCGAAGAGACAAGCATTTGAACTCTCTAATCTGGTGCCACATATCCTCATCCTACCATTGGTCAAGATTCATTTCACCCTTTGTGACTTCAGAGGTTTTCACACTCTGAAGACTCTTGGCCAAGTTCCTCTAGAGCACCAAGTCTCTGAAATATAGGATCTCTCGCCACGTGGCCTCTATCCAACAAGCGAATTTTGACAGGAAACAAGTGGGGACCGCATGTCACTCCATGACGCATTCTCCATTGGTTAGGCAGTTAAAAGGGGTTCTCAACTAAGTCCTTATATCGACGACTGAGAAGGATCCCGAAGGATTCGAGGATCGACGATCCATGTTACTTTGGAAGTTCATCATTTGTGAGCTCAACATGTATCTTCCAACTTCCTCTCCAGACCATGCATGATCTATCACCACATGTACCTAGCATTCACAACCAAGATTTACTCTATTGAAATATTGTAACTGCAAAGAGTATTATATTTATTATTGAGTCATTATTAATTAGATCAATCCCCTTTTGTGGATTGATCATGTCGGGGATTGTAAATGACCAAATCCCCTTTTTTGGATTGGTAAAACCCTAATTATAACATGCTATTTGAGAAGCCCGTCCCTAGGGATAATTAAAGTGAATTTAGCCACTAGTTGAACAAGTCAGCCCTGCCTAGTGAAGAGACACCACTCTAGCACTCCTCATCTAGTATAAATAAGAGAGGCTAGAACCTCATTTTCTCACTCATTCAAGTCACTCACTCAGTCCACAAGTTGGATATTTCTGAAGTTGGGAGAAGGAGGAGAGAGAGGTGCATTGCTTAGTCTTGGATATTCTCTAGTATTTTTGGTTATTGTCTTGGAATTGTATTAGCTATCTATATTAAGGAAGTTTTTGTTGGTTTTTCTGCTCCATGAGGGTTTCCCAGGATAAATGATGTGTATCTTGTGATTGTGTTTCTATCAATGATCCTACCTATTCTATGGTTATATAGTAAATTGAAAAGAAACTTAATAACATCTCTAAATTTAACATGGTATCAGAGCTAAGCTAAAGAGAGCACCTTTCACTGGATAAGAAAAAACGCCATTGTTGTCGTACAAGAAAATTAGGCCTTTTATTGGAAAGTTTTTTTTTCCTAAAAAAACTCTAGAAAAGTGCACCCTACCCTAGTGAATCTTTTGGCAAATTAAGCGCACATTTTAAGTGGATAGAGCCTATGGAAAGTCAAACCCTAGTTTTGACTAGTACTAGAAAACCAAAAAACTAGAAAACCAGAAGTACCAGAAAACCAGAAAACCAGGAAACCAAAACCAGTACCGGAAGTACTATTCTATATTTCCGCAAGTCTATTTTCAAGGGGCAAGACTTGATATTTTTAAAATCGAACATCTCCAACAAACTTGCCTCATCCCAGCGCATCTAGTCCTTGGATCAAAATTTCAAAATTTGAAGTTTGGAAAATTAGGGTTTCATCATAAAACCCTAAGTTGTAGTTGCAGTTGCAGATTCAGAATCAACTGTAGTATCATTTGCAGTATCAATTGAAGTATCAGTTGCAGTACCAGTTGCAGTCACTCTTAAAGTTTTTAAAGGGTTGGTAATTATTACCGTTGCTACTGGATGGTACCACTACCTACAAATACTATCTGAGGTATGTACTTACATATGTTTAAATTGTTAAGCTTTAAAGGGTATTGGTAGAAGGGATCTCTTTCCATAGATACATAAAGATCTCAGATCCAACACATTCAAAGGAATAATGCACCCCAGGTTTGATTATTGTGATTTGCATCTATTTTTTATAACATTATTTTGACCTCATGAACATCTAGGTTATATGTTGAAATCATACTAACCATTGGTCAAAATCATCAAGGTTGATTAAAGTTGAGTTTATAGAGTTTATTCTCTAACTTAGATTTTTGTCAAGATAACATATTGTCTTAGTACAGAAGACAGGTTGAAGAAATCATTTGTGATCTTGAGTGAAGGGGACTTGAAAGAAAAGCAACACACTCATTCTTGAGGACAAAACTTTAGGTTCTAGGTTTGATTGATTAAGTTGATAAGATTAAAACTTGCACATGTCAAGTTTGATAGCTACCTCGTAATTGAGAGAGCATACTTGGTAGAATGTGAACATATTGAGATAAATGTTTATTATGATCATTCATGAGATATAACTAACATCTCCTCTAGGAGAAATTTCTTGGTTTGTCTCCAGGTTACCATGAAGGGATGGGTATTCAAAACACTAGAAGAGTGTTTCTCTCATTATTTTATTTCTTACTTTTAACCCTTGTTGTAGGAAGGTCACAAGTAATAGCTCTAAAGGAGATACTATGGTCACAGGTTCCCTAAAGAAACTACAGTGAAGGTTGCAGGAGGCAACATATTAAAATTAGACATGAAACAGACTACCCAATTCGTGTACATGATGATATACATCCATGTACCAAAGAAGATGAAGAAGAAGCTATTTTTGAGATCCAGAGTATCTCATGTGGAGATTGATTGTAAGGAGTAGAAGGATCCAAAGATGACCAAACATTAGAATATAACTCACAAAAGACTTGGTCAAAGGATAATGAAGCCACCTTGATGGGAAGCAAAACTCGGTTGAAGTCTGACTCAACCTTTCATATTTAGACTTGGTATTCAACACCAAGTATACCCTATAAGAGATGATGAAGTCCTTGTAGACTCAAAAGAAATCAAGAGTAAGCATGATCTTAGAAAGGATCATATGAAGAGACAACTTTCAGGACTTGGAGACTGATGCCATGATAAGACTAGATCATAGCTTCAGAAAATTATAGGAGATATGAAATCTCCTGGGTAGATTCCCTTGTTTCAGTGACATAGAAGGAAGCCAGTCAGAAAGACTAGGATATGGATTTTTCCATGAGACTAGAAGAGAAGTGAGTATTGTCTTCTAGGATTGATCTAAACAGATCAAGCATGTTTTATATGTACAAAGCCTTATGTGTGTCCAAAGGATTCTCCCAGCAAGAGGGAGAAGACTATGACAAGACACTTGCTCCAGTAATTGAAGAAATAGTTCTAGTATTCAAGAAGACAACAAAGACAACCATGATTCTGATATAGTATGAGATTCAAGGGGAGAAATCCCTATATTTGAGAGTGAGTTATCTCCAGTGCCATTTGGTGCAGAACAATTTTTGGTCCATGGAGACATGACTACACTAGAAGATAGAGTTACCTCCATGAAAGAAGAAGAGCTACTTTCAGTGTCAGTTATTGAGACACTCTCAGTTTCAGATGAAGCTATTGTCGTGATAGAGTAGAATATTTTCTCTAAGATTTCAGCAGCCACAGTGAGAATGAAGTAAGTCATTCTCAGCTTCACAAAAGTTGCAGGAGCAGAGTCTCAGTTCCAAAAGGAACAACTGTAGAAAGAGGAGAGGACATAATCTCAGGTAGTGAGACAGAGAGTGCTTTGAAAAAAGAACATAGAGCTAGCACATGATTGCGCAGATTGAGTTGCAGCTGAGAAAGTGTACCAGGTTGGTACAAAGTGATGTGAAAATTTGATTTGAAGTTAAAGATAGAAAGACACATGTCTGCAAGTTGAAGAAGGCTCTCTACAGATTGAAGCAAGCTCCTAGAGCTTGGTATGGAAGAATTGACAGTTTCCTGACGAGCTTGGGATTTACCAAGAGTAAATTTGATTCTAACCTTTACTTCAAGGTTATGAATGATGAGCCAGTTATATTATTGTTGTATGTGGATGACTTATTCTTAACTAGAGAAGAAAATATCATCATTGATTGTAAGAAGAATATCGTTGCAGAATTTGAGATGAAATATCTAGGCCTGATGCATTATTACTTAGGTCTTGAAGTTTGGCAAGATCCCAGAGAAGATCTTCCTTAACCAAGGGAAGTATGCAGTTGAAATAATAAATAGGTTTTACATGTTGGAATGTAAATACATGAAAACACCCATGGAAACAAAGTTGAATCTCTTGGTTGATACCTCGTCAGAATTGGTTGATGCCACTCTGTATAGACAGTTTATTGGCTCTATGTTGTATCTGACGAATACCAAACCAAATATATGTTTTTCCTTGAGTCAGTATCTGGTAGAACCCAAACATATTCACCTTGATGATGCAAAACATGTGATGAGATACCTTAAGGGTACGTTGGATTTTGGTCTCTGTTATACTAGAGATCATGACTTCAGATTGTATGGATATACTGATTCAGATTGAGCTGGAAGTGTTTCTGATAGAAAGAGAACTTCAAGATGATGTTTCAGTCTGAGGTCAACCATGACTTCATGGTAGAGTAGGAAGAAATCTAGTATTTCTCTCAACACGACAGAAGAGAAATATATTGCACCATTTTCCTCCAGTTGTGAAGCCATATGGCTTCAGATGGTATTGACATATCTATTTGATCTAGAGATGGAAGCCACCATGATCCTATGTGATAACCAGAGTTGTATAAAGATGATGTGTTCCATGATTATTCAAAGCACATGGATATCCCGTATTACTTTATTCATGATATGATGTAGAGGGGAGATTTAAATCTCCAATATGTTGGCACAAATGAGTAGGTTGTAGACCAAGAATCTATCTCATGTAAAGTTTAAATACTTTCGAGACATGTTTGGTATAGTTCAGAAGGACCTCCCTAAAAAGGAGGAGTAGTGTTGATGATACTATGGTATCCTGACCAATAGCGGGTAGCTCAGTTAGGATTTTATATCCTAGCGGATTGATCATCCATGGACATATCTCGAAGGTCTGTAAGGAAGGGTTGTCATAGTACTTGTGCATGTATATGTTATCTTTGGTCAGTAGTGGTAAATCCATTAGGATTTTATATCCTAGGAAATATTTCAATTTTTGGGCAGATCCTTTGGGTCTGTCAAAGTACCATGTGGTAGCTCCATTAGGATTTTATATCCTAGGGAATCTTTTGATTCATGGGCAGATCCTTTGGATATGTCAGAGTACCACAAAATGTTGTTGCACCTGCCTCATTCTGTTGCATATGATGTTGTTAATGTTTTTCTAGCCTCGTGTTGATGTTGATGTTGCTCCAGCCTCATGCTGATGTTGATGTTGTTCCATCCTCATGTTGATGTTGATGTTTCCCCAACCTCATGCTTTGATGATTATGTTGTTGATGATGATGTATCATCCTCGTGTAGATGATTTTGTTGTTGTTGATGTTGTATCAGTCTCATGATGTTGTTGATGTTGTATCAGTCTCATGATGTTGTTGATGTTTTATCAACCTCGTGCTGTCGTTGATGCTATATTAGCCTTGTGTTGTTGATGATGTTGTACCAACTTCGTGTTGG
>JZKD02S0146361.1:9635-23684 GCA_000966675.3 Picea glauca
CTTATTTACTCTATAGTTATTGGATGATAATGCTACATTGATATAACACTTGGATTATATGGTTAAAAAGGATTCAATTGCTCTATTACTTATTCACCCCCCCTCTAAGTAATCCAACAATTCCTACATCATTAACAAACTTAAAGGCAAGTCAAAGGTCTCACTAGTAAGTGCCAACCAAGCCAAGAAGTTGATTAGTTATAGTAAGAAATATGTTTTTATTTTCTTAAGAGAAAATCAGTCTGATGATGAATCAATGAGAGTGAAGGCGTCCCTGGAGGGTTGTACTAAAGAGAAGAAACATCAGTTGGAAGATTTTCTACAGGAATACAAAGGATTTTTCAATGAGATTAAAGGGATACCACCCAAGAGGGATGTGGAGCATGGAGTACAGTTATTGTCAGACTCCCCATTGTCAAATAGTGGGCTTTATAGATAGGTTTTTCTAGAAGCGAATGAAGTGAAGAAGCATTTGTAGTAGTCATTGGAGCAGGGTGTGATTTGACCAAGTACCTCACCTTGTTGGTCACCCATCATAATTGTACCCAAGAAGGATGGGACTTGGAGAATGTGTATCAATTATAGGGCATTGAACAAGATTACACTGAAGAATTGATGCCCTCTATCAAGGATCGATGATCTCTTAGACTAGTTGTAGCATGCCAAGTACTTCACTAAATTGGATTTGAAATCAGGATATCATCGGGTACGAATCACAAAAGAATATACCTGGAAGAATTCCTTCAAGACAAGGCCAGGTTTGTATGAGTGGTTGGTTATGCCATTCGATTTATGCAACGCACCAGCTACATTTATGAGACTAATGAATGATGTTTTACGCCCTTATCTAGATTCATTTTTTATTATATATTTGGATGATATATTGTGAGGAGGATCACATCTCACATCTTATGCAAGTGCTCGAGAGTCTAAAAAATCACCAGCTAATGGCCAATTTCAAGAAATGTGAGTTTTCTCAGCAGTGTTTGGTGTATTTGGGGTATGTGATCGGTGGAGGGGAGCTCAAGATAGATCCCGTGAAGATGGAGACCATCATGAAATGGTCAGTTCCTACAAATTTCATTGAAGTTAGGAGTTTTTTTGAGGCGACACAATACTTGTAGAATTTCATAGCTTCATTTTGAATGGTAGCTGCACCATTACTCGCCATAACAGCTAGTGGTAAGAGTTTTCAATGGGGGAAGAATCAATGGAATGCCTTTGATGAGATAAAAATAAATATCAATCAAGCACTAGTAATCACGCTACCAAAATTGTCAAATTACTTTGAAGTGGAGACATATGCAAGTGGGTATGCCATGCAATTCATTTTGATGCAAGAGGGAAGTTTTGTATGCTATCATTTTGAAATATTTCATGGGGTAGTTCTCAAATACCCTACCTATGACAAGTAACTCTAGACTCTAGTTCAATATATCAAAAAGTGGAAGCATTATCTAATGGGAAAGGGGACCATCATCCACACAGATCACCAACCACTACAATATTTGCAGGCCCAGAGTAAGCTACAACAAACCAGGAATTACAAGTGGATGGGATTTTTACAACAATTTCATTTGGTAATAAAGTATAAGAAGGGTAGCAAAAATAAGTTGGAATACATTCTTTCACAGCCACCCATATCCAAGATTATATATTTGAGAAATATGATGCACATGGATATTTTTACCCATTATGCATACGAGGCATATTACACAGAAGATGAGGACTCCAAGGAGGTGTTTCAACAACTATAGGGCCAAATTCATATAGAAGAAGGTGATAGAAAGGATGACTATCATTTCCAGAATGGTCTACTCTACAAGCTCAACAATCTTTGTGTTCCTAAAGGTGAAAGACTGCAGCTTATTAGAGAGGCTCAAACCTCCAAGGTTGCAGGACATTTTGGTGTTGGGAAGATAGTTTCCAACTTACAAAGGTATGTGTACTGGCCCAAAATGCAAGAATATGTAGCACGGTATATTAGAGGATGTATACTTTGTTGTACCAACAAGCCAAGTAACATGAAGCAAGGTCTATACCATCCCTTACTTGTACTCACTCGACCTTGGGAAAGTATTTCCATGGATTTTTTGGGAGGTTTACCAAAAATAGGAAGGGACACGACTATCTATTTGTGGTAGTTGACAGGTTCAACAAAATGTGCATTCGCATGCCTTACAAAAATACCATCAGCGAACAAGAAGCAACAAACAAGTTCTTTGAATAGGTCCGGGTGCACTTTGGGATACCAAGGATCATCATCTCAGATAGGGATACCATATTTCTATGGTAGAATATGGACACTAAGTTGAAGAGGTCTACATCCTTCCATCCATAGACAAATGGGAAGAAGAAAGTAGTTAACGGGACTTTGGTGTAAATTTTGAGGGGTTACAATCAGAAGCATCCAAAGAATTGGGATGAAAATATTATCTATATACAACACTCTTATAACAGAGCAGTCCACACTTTTATATTGGTAAGTCACCTTTTGAAACTTTCTTTGGGTATTTTCCACCTTCACAGTGGATGCTACAGTGGTAAAGTTGGATGTTCTTCAAGGGGTTGCCATCAATGCCAAAGGGGGAGATTATTGGCATGTTTTCAAATAGAGGCAAAGTATGTGTGTTTGTCATTGATGGCAAAGATCAGCACGATCAACAGAGTGATGATGGCATGGCAATGGAAAGATCAACAGTGAAGAGCAACAATGATTGTTGGATCCCATTCAGAATTCCCAATCACTGTCATATCTAGATTCAGATAGGAGGAGCACGCAGTAGAAGAGAATGAATATCAGATGTTAGATCCAAGCGTGGGGTTCGACCGTCATTTGATCCAAGGGAACCTGCATGTTCATTAAAGTGCAAGGTGAGCTAGGATTACAAAGTTCTGAAAGCAGGGGGACCGTTCATGTTCAAGCAGGACACGTGGTCACAAATCAGCATGTCGTTGATTGAAAGGTCAAAGGAAGGAGGAGCCTAACATTCCAACTTGTGATACATGAAGTTGCGAAAATATTTGAGCCATTGGATCGAGGATTTTCATGGGCCGTCAAATCTAGTAGAGTTGCATGGAGGATAAGCCAAGGAGTCATTCAACACTCCAAATATGTGAAGGAATCCTGACCGTCCATCAAGGACAGTCGTGGATTGTTGGATCTGGAAGACACGTGGCGACAGATCAGATTTTCACTGACTGGAAAGTCAAAGGAAGGAAGTGCTCTTACCCTTCGAACTCGCGATATGCGATATCACGAAAATATCTGGACCGTCGAATCATAAAAGTTATGGATCGTTGATCTGAAGAGAGAAGTGGTCAAAGGACTAGCCAGTGGTCATATGTTGAGGTCACATCGACGAAGGCTTGAGGGAGGAGATAGCAGAGCTAGGTTCTTTTTGGAGATTGCAACATGAAGAGTAGAAATGCCTTCACCTCAGAATTGTCGATATGCGAAACCCGAAATCACGTTTTTTGTATAGGCTATGGTCACCGCTAGTGGTCATGTGAGAAGGAGGAGCTAGCACCAAGTTAAGCTCATTTTCAGAGATCTCAACATGAAGAGTCAAGATGTCTTGATCCGGATTTTATGAGTAGAACGAAATGAATACAGATTATTAATAGGTGCTTAACACAAAATAACAAAGATACAATAAAACTGGCTTTCTATTCAATAACGAAATAAGTTGAAACTGTAAAATGCAGCGGAAACAAACTTGTTGGAATGGTGGTGGCTTATCTTTGAGAAGAGATGTGAAGGAAACGCACATTCGCAAGAAGAAGGTTACAATGAGGCTCTGAAGGCCTTTTTATAATAACAAATAATTTCAAAAACCTTAGACATCCAAAAACCTAACCCTAGGAGATGAAGCGCCAAAAGTCATCTGGGCCCCATTTGGGTAAGTTAGTACATCAACTTCCCGGGGTCGTACCTTTTGCATACGATCTTCATTTTAGGCGTGTGATAACCAGTTGGAAAGGTATCATCGAGGAGATTCATTTTGGGGGCTCAATCATGCTTTCGACTATCATTGAGGAGCTCGATCCAGAAAAACGTTCATTTAGGCCCTCAAAATGGCCCCAAAAGTTAAAACTGCTAAAAATAGTAAATTGCCAAAATTGTCAGAAAACTATTTTGAGACAGTTGGAAAAGGTGGGTGGCCACCAATATCCAATTGGATCAATCCTCCCTCCTTAGGAAGCAATGGTATCCATTTCTTTGAGGTCCCCCATCAGATGAGGAAATTTCTGTTGAATTTGGCCCTGGGTGAGCCACTTGCCTTGGTGCAGGAGTTGCCCTGCTTGGACGACTCGATAAAGGTGGATCCTTTGTTGTTGAGTGCCCTAGATATGTCTATCCACAATATGATCATTGGATTCCTATTGTATGCAGTCGGGGTTGAGATCTGTTGGTGTCAGTTGTTCTGCTACTTCTAAGGTGTCCAATAATGGTGGGACATAAGGGAAAAGGAGATCCACGTTGAACACTAGGTGCAGGCCAAGGAAAGGAGGAAGATTGAGCTCAAAAGAATTATTCCCCACGGCCTTGGTGATAGTGTATAACCCATAACGGAGTGTGCGAAGATTTTTATGGGGTCTTGTAAGGCATTCTTTCAGCAAGTGCAACCAAACTTTGTCACCCACCTTAAATTTATGCGGTACCTGATGTTGATCATGGCGTTGTTTGTACTTGTCATTATACTTCTATAGGATATCCTGAACCTATTGGCGGATGTATTGATCTACTCAATGAACTGGGTGGCTTTGACAGCTTCATTTGGAGCAGGAGATGAGTCAGTTGAGGTGACCGCAAGGGGAAGTACAACATCTATGGGACCCAATGGTTGGAATCCCAACCCCACTTGAAAGGGGCTATGGCCGATTGATCTATGCAGGGCTTGGTTGTAGCTATGCTAGACATAGGGAAGGCTCGCATCCCATGTGCAAGGGTGCTTTGAATTATACATGTGAAGGATGTGCACAATTATTCAATTTACAACCTTAGTTTGGCTATCTGTCTGGGGGTGGAAGGTTGTGGATTTCGTGAGCTTGGTGTCCAGCAGTGACTAGAGACTCGACCAAAATGTACTGAGAAATCAATTGTCCCGATCTGAGAAAATGGTTTGTGGGATTCCAAAATGTACCCAGACTCATTCAAAGAAGAGCTTGGCAGTGGTCTCTGCTATGATGCTCTTATTGTAGGCAACTAGAATCACCATCTTAGAAAAGCGATCAACAACCACAAAAACACAGTCATTTCCCCGCTTGGTGGATGGGAGACCCAACATGTAGTCCATTGAGATGGATTCCCATGGCCTGTCAGGAGTAGGAAGAGGGGTGTACAGGCCATGTTTCTTAGAGGTCGGTTTGGCAATAGCGTAGGCAGTGCAGGACCTGATATACTTCCTGACCTCTTGTCAAAGTTTCGGGCAGTAGAAATGTTTATGTAGCATCACCACTGTCTTTTTGACGTTGAAGTGTCCTACCACCTGACTGTAGTGGGCTTCCAGATCAGCTTCGCTTGCTCACTTGATGGAACACAAATATGGCCCAGATGACACAACAACCCATCCTGAAGATGAAAATTATTGACAACTGCGTTTGCACCCAACATTTGGTAGGTGGTGGCAAATTCAGGGTCTATCTCATAGAGTTGGGGCCATCTAGATGTCTCATGGCCGCAAGAGTCTAGCACCGTGGTGAGTGTCGCGACTGGAAGTCTGTTGAGGTAATCAACAACACGATTGGTGCTTCCTATTTTATACTTGATGTTGAGGTGGAATTGCTACAAGTATGTGGACCACTTTTGATGGCAGTCATTATATAATTTTCCCTGTGTCTGCATGAACTACAGTGGCTTATGATTAGTGTGGATGATTGTCTCCCTCCCAAGAATGTAATGTCTCCACTAGTGGCATACTTGCACAATGGAGTACATTTCTTTTTCGTAAGTAGGGTACTTACGGACAATGTCTCACTATGATAGGCCACGGGGTGGTCGTGTTGAGTGAGAATGGCGCCCACAGCATAGTCTGAAGCATCTGTCTCGATCTCAAAGGGATGTTGCAGGTCTGGTAGTGAAAGTACTGAGGTTGAGCACAAGCGTTGCTTCAAATCATCAAACGCTTGTTGTTGGGACCAGCCCCACACAAATTTCTCCTTACCATCACCCCTGTTTATTTGGTTGAGGGCCCATGCAATATGGGAGAATCCCAACACAAACCTGCAGTAGAAATTGGCAAAGCCCAAGAAGCTCCAAAGCTCAGTGAGTGTTGTTGGGGTTGGCCAGTCACGGATGACTTGGATCTTGGCTGGATCCACATGTACGCCATGTTGATCAATGATGTAGCCTAGGTAATGGACCATGTCTATGCCGAAGGAGCATTTTTCCAAGTTGGTGTATAGCTTGTGTTGTCACAGGGTGTGCAGAACCTATTGAATATGCTGCAAGTGTTCGACCAAGTCTTGTTGTAAATTAGAATGTCATCCAGATGCACCACTACAAAAGTATTGGTGAATGGTCACAGGATATCCTCCATAATCCTCATGAAAGTGGTTGGAGCATTTGTCAAACCAAAGGGCATGAACAACCATTCAAAAAGGTATTCCTTTGACTTGAAGGCGGTCTTCCATACATCTGTTTTTTCTATCGGGACCTGGTGGTAGCCAGACTTCAGATCAATCTTACAGAAGTATTTGGCCCCCATGAGTTAATCAAGGAGGTCATCAATTCGGGGAATCAGGTATCGATTTCTAACTGTGATTTTATTGAGAGCCCGGTAATCAATACAGAGTCGCCAGGTTCCATATTTCTTCTGTACTAGCACGATTGGGCTCCTGCAAGGTGATGAGTTGGGGCGGATGTGCCCCTTGTGGAGCAGTTCTTGGATCTATCACTTGATCTCCTCATTCTCTAACAAAGAGCGACGATAGACTGGCCCATTGGGAAGTGGTGCATCGGGGGTCAGATCGATGGGGTGCTTGAACTGGCAGTGCAGAGGTACCCCTGTAGGTGAGGATAATATATCTAAGTATTCTTCCACGACCTTATATACTTGCTTATGTTGTGTGTAGAGGTCAGTTGTAGAGACCCTGGATGTGGTTGTGATCTTTCGCTTATTCTGAGAGAGAATCACGAAGAAGACAAACTTCCCCGTCTGAGAGATGACCTTCCTACATTTCTTAGCAGAGATCAAGGAAATAGCACTAGGTGGGACTGCCTCAGGTATCTTGTACAATTTCATGTTCAAAGTAATACTAACACTACAAGTCCTAAACTCATATACAGCATGATGTTTCCATAAATAAGGTTGGCCCAAAAGAACATCAAAAACTTCGAGAGGAGCAACATCACACAATACCTCATCTTTGAAGGGCTTGATGTCATACAACAGTCGGCACTGTTGGCTGACGCGGAGATCGCTTCCTTAGTGGAGCCATCCAATGGTGTATGGTTGTGGGTGCGGCATTGTTGGTAGGGCCAACCACTTGATGACCTCTGTTGAGATGAGGTTCTTCTATCTACCGCTATCAATGATGAAGTGCAGTGGGGTGCCTTTTACCCACATCTATGAATGGATGAGGCTCTCTCCTTCTTCTGTCTCGTCTGGTTCACCAGGTTGGAGCTTGGTGGTAGCAACGGTGGCATTGGGTTCCACGTCAATGATCTGTCTTCCCCTTTCTGGTTCTAGCTCAGAGTCAGAATCTGCATCTGATTCAGAGGCTTTCACTTCGGCCACTAGCTACTACTTTGAGCAGCAGTTAGCAGTGTTATTCCAAGGGCTCTTATGGAAGTCACACCACTTCCCAGTATCTTTCTTTGTCTTTCCTGTGTCCTTCTTTGCTTTCAGCTTGGACTAGTTGACCTGATACTGTCCATATTTTCTCTATCCCTTGTTCGATGGGTTGGGGCTTCCCTTTCCTGGCTTTTGTTGTGAGGGGTTCCCAGGCCCAAATTTTCGCGTCTTTTGTTTGAGCTTCTGCTCGATTTTGACGGTATATCGGTAGGCCATGCCCAAGGATGAGATGTCTAGAAATTCCATTTCGGTCTGGATGTATCTATGCAGAGCACCGCGATACTTAAGCACCAAATGTCACTCAAAATATTTGATACCCAACTTGGTGTGCAAGGTATGGAAGATATTTGTGAAATCTCGCACTACTTGGTCTCTTTCTTTCCGCAATGTGGTCCATTTGGTATACAGGGTAGTATTGTCGCTTTGAGGAGCGCAAAATTAATATTTTCTCTATTCGAAAAGTTATGGATGGAAAAATACCCTTCTAGTAGATTCAACCAATTGTCTACAACATTTGCGTCTATCTGACCTTCAAATATAGGAATATAAAAGTTTTTTTTGTACCTTGAATGGGGCGGCGACTCCGTTCAAAAAAGATGTGTCGCCTGTTGGTAGTTTTCAAAGGATTTGCGCAAAACTATCCATCATCTCGTTCCTCTGTTGCATGAGGGCTTGAAAGGATCTCCTATCCAAACGGTTTGAAGGATCAATGGTTTGAAAGGATATCCTATCCCATCATCTTTATTTTCTCCTACCATGGGAGGCCACTTGGGCGTGCAAGAGCTTCTTTCCTCAAGAGAAACAAGCTCGAGACCCAACTCTTTGTACTCTAACCTCATTGGGGACATGCATTAAGACGATGAGGAGAAGATCGCTCTGATACCACCAATATGGATTTTATGAGAAGAATGAAATGAATACAGATTATTAACAGGTTCTTAACACAAAATAACAAAGATACAATAAAATTGGCTTTCTATACAATAACGAAATAAGCTGAAACTATAAAATGCAGCGAAAACAAGCTTGTTGGAATGGTGGCAGCTTATCTCTTAGAAGAGATGTGACGGCAACGTGCATTCACAAGAAGAAGGTTACAATGAGGCTCTGAAGTCCCTTTTACAATAACAAAGAATTCAAAAAACCTTAGACATCCAAAAACCTAACCCTAGGAGATGAAGTGTCAAAAGTCATGTGGGCCCCGTTTGGGTAAGTTAGCACATCAACTTCCCGGGGTCGTAACTTTTGCATACGATCTTCGTTTTAGGCGTGTGATATCCTGTTGGAAAGGTATCATTGAGGGGATTAATTTTGGAGGCTCAATCATGTATTTAAATATCATTGAGGATCTCGATCCATAAAAACCTTCATTTAGGCCCTCAAAATGGCCCCAGAAGTTAAAACTGCTAAAAATAGTAAATTGACAAAATTGTCAGAAAACTATTTTGAGACAGTTGGAAAAGGTGGGTGGCCACCGATGTCCATCTGGATCATGTCTTCACCTCAGTATTTTTTATATGTGAAATGCAAAAGCACCTTTTTGTATAGGCTGTGGTCACCACCAGTGGTCTTGTGAGAAGTAGGAGCTAGCACCAAGTTAAGCTCCTTTTCAGAGATCGCAACATGAAGAGTCGAGATGTCTCCACCTCAGGATTGATGATATGCGAATCAAAAAAGTTCCTTTTGGTATAGGCCCGTGGTCACAGCCAGTGGGCATATGGAGTAATCACGAGACCTATCTTCTACAATCCAACGGTGCTTGTTAATTGGAAATTTGATCAAAGGGCTATCGTTGATCTTTACGATTAACTGTTTAGTTACGATTCAGTTAACAGAACCGAATCATGGTTCTTGGACATTTTGAAATTCAATTGCTGAGGCATTTGGTTGTCAAAGGAGATTCGAGGTGTAACTGATGAGGCTAGTGTGAATAAAAGGAGATATGCAACGACTGTGTAAGGTTGGTTGTTCTAATCAGAAAAATGAGATGAAGTGTAAGAAGTGTAAAATTACAATATGCAGAGCATGAGATAAAACTCAGAGATGAGTAGCAGTCATTGAACCGACAGAAGAAAGGGCAGAATAGCAGAATAACATGAAGCAGAGAAGAATTGCAGAACAATTTTTTAACCAGAGAAGAACTGCAAAACAGTGAAGAAGGGGTAAGAATTGAGATACCTATATTGTATGTTTGTCAATAATTTATTCATAATCAAGGAGGAAGGGTGGTGACAGGGAGGAATGTGGTCCTCTTATATTCAAGTTGATGCTTGAATATTGGAAGTTGTATCTTCCATCTAGTTGTGGCTAGAAAAATAGGGTGGCAGGGTGGTTCTCGGCAAAACACAAAGTTTTTTGTATGCAATTTGGTGCTTGTATAAGTGGAAGTAGGTGCTTCCATCCAGTCGGTGTTGGAACACTCAGGGAGTTGGTGCTTCCTTCTAGTGGGTTCTAGAGAAACCAGAGAGTTGGTGCTCTCAANCAATCAAGCATTTTAAAGTCTTTGGGAGTAAATGTTATATCAAGAATAATGATGAAAATATTGGAAAATATGATGACAGGGTTGATGAAGGTATATTCTTAGGTTATGCTACAAACAGTAAAGGATACAGATGCTACAATAAGAGGCTGCATAAATTGGTTGATTGTATCGACATAAAGGTTGATGAAGAAATCCCGGTACAAAATGTAAGCAGTATTGAACCAAGCACAGAATATATAGTTGAAGACAAAGATGAACAAGTCCAAGGATCAGAAAGAGAAGAATCTGAATCAGATGAAGATGAAGATACTAATACTCCAGCTGACACAAATCAGTAGAAAGAAGCAAAATCACCTCTCAGAATTGTTAGAAAGAATCATCCTGGAAATCAAATAATTGGAGATATAAATAAATGAGTTCAGACAAGAAGGAAATTGATTAAAGACTCAGAACAATCTCATGTTTCCTTTTTATCTATGACTGAACCAAAAAAAAATTGATGAATCCAGCTAGCATGATGATTGGATTAGAGCTATGAATGAAGAGCTTGATAAGATTGAGAAGAACAATACTTGGGAACTTGTTTCTAGACTTGAACACAAGAATGTAATAGGTTCCAAATGGGTGTTCAAAAATAAAATGAATGAAAAAGGACAGGTTGTTAGAAATAAAGCCATATTGGTCTGTAAAGGGTATGCACAAGTTGAAGGTCAGGATTTTGATGAAACTTTTGCACCAGTGGCAAGATTGGAAGCCATCAGAATGTTTCTTGCATATTCATGTCATAAGAACNTTAGTACACCTATGGTGGTTGGTTGCAAGCTCAGTAAATATGATATTTCACCTGATGTTGATCAAAGGACATACCGATCAATGATAGGCAGTCTTATGTACATCACAGCTTCCCATCATGATATAATGCAAGTTGTTGGAATGGTAGGTCGCTATCAGTCTGCTCCTAAACAAAGTCATCTAGTAGTGGTAACAATAATATTCAAGTACTTGAAGGGCACAATGACTTATGGGCTGTGGTATCCCAGAAATTGAAATTTTTAGTTAACTACTTATTCAGATGTCGATTGGGAAAATTGTGTAGATGAGAGAAAGAGCACCAGTGGAGGTGCATTCTTCCTGGGTGACTCGTTAGTAGCATGGCTTAATAAGAAGCAAGGATCTATTTCCTTATCAACTACAGAGAAAGAATGCATGTTTGCTGCTACTTGCTTCACACAAATTCTATGGATGATACAAACTCTTGCAGATTTGAAGAGAACAGGTTACAAACAAAATTGTCCAGGTGAATTATATTCCTTCCACGAAACAAATAGTTGATATCTTTACTAAACCATTAGCAGCAACACCTTTTGGATATCTTCGTTAGAAGTTGGGGGTTATAAATTATTTCGTCTAATCTGTTCACCTGGTCAAGGGGAGTACTTATTGATTATATTTTGTATTTCTAAGCTGCTTATAGTTGGCAGGGGGATTATGTACTACAACAGCTCAAGGGGAGTGTGTTTCTTCTTTGACATTGATGTCAAAGGAGGAGAAAGTGTGGTAATGGTAAGGATGCTACAGTGGTACAATTGGATGTTCTTCAAGGGGTTGCCATCAATTCCAAAGGGGGAGATTTTTGGCATGTTTTCAAATAGAGGCAGAGTATGTGTGTTTGTCATTGATGGAAAATATCAGCACGATCAGTAGAGCGATGATGACATGGCAATGGCAAGATCAACAGTGAAGAGCAACAGTGATCGTTGGATCCCATTCAGAATTCCATATGACCGTCGAATCTGGATTCAGATAGGAGGAGCATGCAGTAGAAGAGAACGAATCTCGGATGTTAGATCCAAGCACGGGGTCCGACCGTTGTTGGATCCAGGAGAACCTGCATATTCATTAAAGTGAAAGGTGAGGTAGGCTTACAAAGTTTCGAAAGCAGGGGGACTGTTCATCTTCAAGCAGGACACGTGGTCACAGATCAGCATGTCGCTGACTAAAAGGTCAAAGGGAGGAGGAGCCTAACCTTCCAACTTGTGATACGCGAAGTTGCAAAAATATCTAAGCCGTTGGATCGAGGAGTGTTGTGGGTCGTCAGATCTAGTAGAGCTGAATGGAGGATAAGACAAGGAGTCATTCAACACTCCAAAGATGTGAAGGAATCATGACCATCCATCAAGGATAGTCATGGATCATTGGATCCAGAAGACACGTGGCAACAGATCATCTTTTCGCAGACTGGAAAGTCAAAGGAAAGAGGTGCTCTTACCCTTCAAACTCGCAATATGCGAGATCACGAAAAGATCTAGATCGTCGAATCATCAAAGTTATAGACCGTTGATCTGAAGAGAGAAGTGCTCAAAGGAATAGCCAGTGGTCATATCTTGAGGTCACCTCGACAAAGGCTTAAGGGAGGAGCTAGCAGAGCTAAGCTCTTTTCGGAGATCGCAACATGAAGAATCGAAATGTCTTCACCTCAGAATTGTCAATATGCAAAACATGAAAGCACCTTTTTTGTATAGTTTGTGGTCACCGCCAGTGGTCATGTGAGAAGGAGGAACTAGCACCAAGTTAAGCTCCTTTTCGGAGATCACAACATGAAGAGTCGAGATGTCTTCACCTCAGGATTGTTCATATGTGAAACGCGAAAGCACCTTTTTGTATAGGTTGTGGTCACCGCCAGTGGTCATGTGAGAAGGAGGAGCTAGCACCAAGTTAAGCTCCTTTTCAGAGATCGCAACATGAAGATTCGAGATGTCTTCACCTCAGGATTGCCGATATTTGAATCGCGAAAGTGCCCTTTGGTATAGGCCCATGGTCACAGCCAGTGGTCATATGGAGTAAGCACGAGACCCATCTTCTACAATCCAACAATACTTGTTAATTGGAAATCTGATCGAAGGGCTATCGTTGATCTTTACGATTAACTGTTCAATTATGATTCAGTTAGCAGAACCGAATCATCGTTCTTGAACATTTAGAGATTTAGTTGTTGAGGCATTTGGTTGCCGAAGGAGATTCGAGGTGTAACTGATGAGGCTGGTGTGAATAAAAAGAGATATGCAGCGATTGTGTAAGGTTGGTTGTTCTAACCGAAAAAATGAGATGAATTGTAAGAAGGGTAAAATTACAGTATGCAAAGCATGAGATAAAACTCAGAGATGAGTAACAGTCGTTGAACAAACAAAGGCAAGGGAAAAATAGCAGAATAGCATGAAGCATAGCATAATTGCAGAATAGTTTTTGAACCAGGGAATAACTATAGAACAGTGAAGAAGGGGTAAGAATTGAGATACCTGTATTGTTTGTTTGTCAATCATTTATTCATAATCAGGGAGGAAGGGTGGTGCTAGGGAGGACTGTGGTCCTCTGATATTCAAGTTGGTGCTTGAATATTGGAAGTTGTATCTTCCATCTAGTTGTGGCTAGAAAAACAGGGTGGCAGGGTGGTGTTCGGGAAAACATAGAATTTTTTGTATGCAAGTTGGTGCTTGTATAAGTGGAAGTAAGTGCTTCCATCTAGTCAGTGTTGGAACACTCAAGGAGTTGGTGCTTCCTTCTAGTGGGTGCTAGAGAAACTAGAGATTTGGTTCTCTCAACAAGTTGGAGCTTGTAAAACAGAGGTAGTAGCCTCACTTTGAGTTGGTGCTCATACATAGATGATGTATAGAACTTAAAAGACTGCCTATCATTTCGAAGAAGAAGAGGTTTTCTCCCTTTATGGGTTTCCTCATGAAAATCTGTCTCTGTGTATATCTTATGTGTGAC
>JZKD02S0146372.1:0-11611 GCA_000966675.3 Picea glauca
AATATGAATGTTAAAGAGGGGGAGTCAGTGCAGTAGCTACTACAAATTAGATATATCTTCAATATAAGTTGTTCTAAACATGCAGAGTCTATTTTGCAATGGACACATTGATATGAGATGTTCATTTGCAGTCATATAATACAGTGACAGATGGTTCAACATTGTGGATAGTTGAGTAGTAGATTTGTGGATAGTTTGTGACATATGGATAGAGATGGATTCATGAGATGCTTAATAGGTACAGAAATCATGGGTTAGAGAAGATGCATAACACTGTATTTACAATTGGAATCAATGGAATCAGTAGGAATCAATTAGTCACATAAAGGCAAGCAGTGAAAGGCACAACAAAAAGGACATTATTGAACAATATGGTCAAGTGAACATGACAAGTAAATGAAGAAATCAAATTTTGAATGGTTTTTATATATGTCAGTGAAATTCAAGAGGAAGCACCAATGGAAAATAAACAACACTGGAAGAAAGGAAAGGAAACATACACATCTTACATAAAAGTCAAGGGAAGAAAAATCATTAGAGAGAGATATCTAGAAAGGAGTATTAGTAACGTAAAAATAGGAAGACATACCCGCAGGGGGGGCTATTCTTTACAATAGGTATAGTATCAGGAGGAGACATATCAACAAGGGGAGTTAACCTTTGGTCAAATATGAAAAGAAAGAACATAGGCATGACGACATGAGGGTCATCCCCAAGGAAAGATACTTGTTTCCATTGATGTCAAAGGGGGAGAGTGAGAAACATTGATGAGGAGAAATGGTCATAGGGGGAGCATGAGCATTGGAGCATCAATGTTTCCATCAATGTTGGTGTTTCCATCAATTCCAAAGGGGGTGATTGTTGGAAAATTGGTTTGGACAGTTGGTTTTCATTGATGTCAACCCTTAAATATTAATGTCAACCCTTAGAGATTGATTTCAACCCTTGGAGAGGTTCAAATATGTTGTACATATGTATGATCCATATTGATGGCGAGTTAGTTGGGTGCATTTGATTGAGTCTACATGTATCCCCAGAGGTGTGGTTATGGGACTTGAAGTTTATTAAGGAATAATGACATGAAGGAAATTGTAATTGTAGGTAAGACTATCATAGATAGATAATACACATTGTTCCATTTCTTATGATAAGTGGTACGCCATGTGGTTCCTCACGGTTGAGGAGTTATGAGGTCATGAAGTTGGAAGCCCCAAAGATGGGTTAAGAAGTCCCTATGTAAGCCCCAAATATGGGTTAATAATCCCCTAAGGAAGCCCCAAAGATGGGTTAAGAAGCTGCTAATTGGTTGCAATTCATTAATGAAAGGGTAAAGTGTTTGTAACAATAAATTTCAAGAAGCCCTAAAGTTAAGGAAAGAGGTTACTTAGAAAAAGTATATATACACCTCAAAAAGTCACTCCTAAGTACATTCACACACACATTCTATTGAATATATTCTAAGTGAGAAAGTGATTATTATCTGAGTTAACCAAGGATATCTGAGGATAATTTCAGAGGGAATATGAAGTGAATAAGGGAGAAATTCCAAGGGAGGATGAAGTCTTGCGAGGATGTGTTCTAAGGTATGTTATTTATAGGTCATATTACTAGTTTCACTATAACTATTGTTCTAGAATGATTCAGATAGAAAAACATAGAGGAGGTTGAGAGGACATGTTAAGGTACTCTTGGTAAAAGTTTTAGCATTTGGTTCATAGCACTTTCTGAGATACACTATGTGGAAAATAGGGTTTTTCGCTAGTCCTGTAACTAGTTTCAAACATGTGTTATGAGTAAAAAGGTCATAAATACTTTATAGAAGATCCCAATTCTGTGAGAAAAAATAAATTGGATATAATACAATCCTTGGTATTTTTGGTGTGATTTTCATATCCATATATCAAATATTTAGTGTGTGGAATGTTCTACAAGTGTGCTCTCTAGAATAAGCTAGAATTCAACAATGTCTGCCATTTTTGCTATAACTCCTTTTTTGGGAGGTTTCAAGCAGTGAAGATTGGAGGAATTGTAGAGAAGATATTGAAGAATATTGTGTACAATTTTCATACCTTTCTTCATTACAGGTACGGAGTTATTCTTGTTGAAAATTAGGGTTTGTGACTAATCAAAAAACTAGTCCTATGTTTGTTTTTATGGTTACATGTTGATGATGTTATGGTGTATGGCATGATTGAGACATATAATGAGTGATATGGTATATAGTTAAGGCACATGGTTTGAGTTACATGATTGGATGCATGCCTTGTTGATATTGGTATAACACTTGTTGAGGCATATCTTGGTTCTTGGTTTGGAACATGATTGAGGTGCATGTTGGACACTTGATGTTGGCATATTGGTGGAGGTTTTGTGCATGGTTAATGTACATGGTATGGTACATGGTATGGTGTTAATGTGCATGGTTGGAACATGGTATGATACATGATATGGTACATGGTTGATGCATAGTTTGATACATGTTGACATGCATGGTTGATCCACAGTTTGGTACATGTTGAGGTGCATGGTTGATGCACAATTTGGTATAGGTGTTGGTGCATGGTTGATGCATTTGTTGTGGTACACAATTGATGTTTGGTAGGGTACAAGTGTATGATTTGGTACATGGTTGAGACACATATATTGTGATGTTATGTTGGTGATCTTGGTACATTCTTGGTAGAGGCATGTGTTGGTGATGTTGGACATCTAGTGGAGAGGTGTCCTTGGTATATGATCCATGTGAGAGGATCTATTTGAGTATTAGTGACAGTGACAGATTGGATAGGTTGATTAGTAACAGGTTGTATACAATGACAGGTTGATAAGTTACATGTTGATATGCCAATGGTAGTGGTTGTGACAGTGGCAATGATTGTGGTAGTGACAGTTGGTTTACATTTATATTTTAGGGTGGAAGGATGGGGCAAGAAAAGGGCGTTGTATCCTCCTTCCGGTTGGTGTTGAAGAATCAGGGAGTTGGAGCTTCCTTCAGGTTGGAGCCTAAGAATTAGGTGGTTGTAGCCACCTTCCGGTTGGAGCTGGAGAACCCAAGGGGTTGTATCCTCCTTCAGTTTGGAGCCATAGAATTCAGGGAGTTGTAGATTCCTTCGGGTTGGAGCCAATAAATAAGAGGTTTTATCCTCCTTCCAATTGCAACTGGAGAATTGGGAAGTTGGTGCTTCCTATGAATGAATTCTTGATATATATAAGAAAGTGTTATGTGGTTTTCTCTCATTTGGGTTTCCACGTAAATACTGGTGTATTGTGTTCTTGATGCGATGTTGCTTATGATTACACACACACACACACACATTGAATGCAATCATAGATGATACATTGATGATAAACTGCTGAACATTGTTGATAAAGTGAAATCATATATATTGTGGTTAAAGATGGTATAAATATTGATTCACCCCCTCTCAATATTCCAAGAGTTATCATTCACTTTATTTTATTACATTTAACTTTTTATTAAATGAATAAATTAAATACACATTTATCTTTAATATGATGGAATATATATTAACAAATAATTTTAAAACATTTTAAATTTTTTTGACATATTAAATTTAATCAATGAAAAAAACACAAGTGTATATTCTTATAGGGTGAGAAAAATAATCAACTACACACACTCAAATTGTCTTATTTTTAGTGAACTTTGTTTTTATGGCAAATAAAAGTTTTCACATGTTTTTTTCCTTTTTTTTCAAAAAATCGAAAAAAATATAAATTGTCTTAAAATTGACCAAACCTCTAAAAACAAAATTCCATGAACAAAGTTTTCTTCACACATTAACTTCCAATATAATTCCTATAAAATTTGATACCAATTTTTCTTAAACAAAAAATATGGTACAAATACTCCTTTTTCCCACGCTATGAGAAAAATCCATTCATTTTCCTAGATCTCATTCATTTTCCTTTTTACATAAATGGAATATCTTTAAGTATGATGATAATATTTTTCATAAGTGCATGTGTTTTCAAGTATTATTTTAATTTAACATATAATATTTTTTTATAGGTGCATATGTTTTCAATTATTATTTTAATTTAATATATAAAAATTTCTAAGGACTCGTGAAAACCATAAAAAGTTCAGGGATATTTATGAAAGTTGATGTATTATTTTAATTTAATATATAATATTTTAATTTAATATATAAAAAATTCTAAGTACTCATGAAAACCATAAAACGTTCAGTGATACTTATGGAAGTTGATGTAGAACAATTTAATATATAGAAATGTCAAAGGACTCATCACAACCATAAAAAGTTCAATGATAGTTATGGGAGAACATTTTATCTTCTCTACTCTCATTGTTGTGAGATGTGAAATATGTCAAGGGTCTTTAAGGACGTAGGAAGTTCATTTTTAATCTTTTGGTTTAGGCAGGTGGAGTAAGATTGTTATTTAAATTTTTTAATTATTTGATTTAGTTTATTATTATTTTTTAATAATATTTTATGGATAAGTTGTTGAGTGTTTTTTGTGATTTATGAATGGTAAATAGGATTAATAATCAATCTTATTATAGAGCATAACTTCAAAGAGATAAAGATAGTCAAACTTGTGAGTCGTGATTTCCCGAACTTTGAGAAATTTCATGTTTGACTCATAACCATTTAAATTATCTTTTAAAATTAGATTAAATATTTTTATTTATTTGAAATGAAATAAAAATAATCAAACTTGTGAGTTGTGACCTTCCAAATTTTTAGAGATCTCATATTTGACTTATAACCATTTAAATTATCTCTTAAAATTAGATTAAATATTTTTATTTATTTGAAATACATTCTAATTTTAAAAGAGATAAAAATATTTTGATTATTTTTTTAAATTTCATCTCATTCAAGTTAATAAGAAATTGATAAGAAATTATTTTCTTTGTGTGTATATATATACAAACAAAATAATTTCTTTATCAATTATATATATATGTGACATTATTAATGGTTTTAGGTTTTCAATTATCAATTATATATATATGTGACATTATTAATGGTTTTAGGTTTTCAATTAAAATTAAAATTAATTTTAAATGATAGTGACCACCAGATAAAAAACTTTTACAAATAACTCCAAAAAAATTAGTAGAGAAATAAAATACTATAACACACTAGGCAACGAGTGTCTTTACCTTTTTTGTAAGGAATCATGATTAAAACATTTCCAACTGAGATCAAGAGGCATCTTGAATCAAACACTTCAAACTTGGAAAGGAAAATAATCTCTCCCTCTAGTTTAGGGAATTTAAGGTGTCCAAAGTGACAAATACCTCCATCAATTATAGATCCAAAGTGATATGTTTGTAATCATTAGTAATACAAAATGAGTGGTATTTCTTAACAAAATCCAACATTACTAACAAGCATATATGTTAGGTACATAGAATTCTAATTCATCATTTGCAAAGGATTTCAAAAAGTTTTTACTAGTGTCTACTTTATAAAAGACACCTAATATTAATATTTTTCTACATAATATAAAATAATAATGGAAAACATGATTGTTGATACTTTTATCTTGACCGATATTGATAGGATGAGATTCACGGTTACCCAAGTCCATGTATTCAATCATGTGATGGATGATTTCTTCTTCCTTGAGATAATTAGGGGTAGAATTCATTGACATGTCATAATTTGAGGTAGATGGGAGGGAGCCTTTACTAAGGTTAGATACCATATTTATCAATATTGAGCATTCATCTTTCAAAACTTGAATTTATCTCTTTTTCTAAACATGAGTGTCAATAATCACTACATTTTGAGCTTTGTATTGGTGCTCATTCTTATGTACCTTAGTTGTCATCGAGAATATGGATGTCTTGTTGATATTTATAAAAACCTCATGCATTTGTAGTATTGTATGCACTTCCTATATTTCTTATAGTTCATGACTAGAAACTTCCATTGTAGCCCAAACAGAGGATAGATAATGAGCATCGAAAGGAACAATTCCAGAAGACCAAGATAGAATTTCTCAATTAGTAGAAACAATGAACTGGATTGGGATTCCAACCCAAGAGGGAAGATACACATCATTCTTGAAGTTATACTAAACACACAAGAGAACTAGGTGTTCACATGCCACTACACCAGATATCCTTTCTTGGTATCTAGCATAACCTAGGAAATGGGAATCAGAACCTCCAACCTCAAGAGACTACATAAGAAGAGGAGAAAATCAATGATTGTGTTTCCTAGGCCACAAAGTAGAGACTCCAAACCAACACATGCAATATGAACAAGGACAAGTATTGAATTCCAAATAAACACCAATGTAGAGCACCAAGACAAGGTAAAAAACACCAAGGATTGATCCCAACACACTTAGAAGAAATCAAGAAACACCATTAGGATTCAGTGAGGGACGCTTAAACAATATTCTAACTAAACTAGAGCCAGCCACTATCAAGAATATAAAAAATGAATTTTTTGTTTTTGTTTTTTTATTTATTTATTTATTATTTATTTATCAAAATAGAAATTAATACCCACATCTATCATCCTCCCATTACCCCTATTATAAATGTTTTTTTTAATCTTAAAAATATAATTATTTCAACATCAAAAAAATCAAGAGAAGCAATTATGTTTTCTAACACTTAATTATAAATAAACGTTATCCTTTTTCACATTAATATTTAGTTTCCATGTAACGTATCCATCCCCCAGTTGGGTCGCATCACTACTAAAATGACCCATTAAAAATTTCTATTACTAAATCTATATGAAAAAATAATAATTAGCATGACATTCATTCACATGTAACTTTCTCTGCTTCCCAAAAAAGTAAATATAACTGCTTAATTGTGCATAGAAAAACTAAAAAAAAAACAACAACATTCAACCAGGGATTTAAATGCATCATTTTGCTCATAGAAAACAATGATAACCAAATATAACTTAGACTAAATTGCATGGAAATTGTATCAACAATTAACATGAATAAATAAAACACATAAGAACACTTATCTTAATGAAATGTGCAACCCGCTGCAGAGGAAGGATGTTCCTCCCAACCATAGTCTTGTTGTTCCAGTTCTCAACAACAATACATCCATGAGATGGGGCTATGAATCCACAATATACGGTGGTCCCTAAGGATATTTAATGTCCCCCTCTCAACATTCAAACTCACAGCTAATCCCAGTCCACCAACACTCTTCCCCTCAACTTGCACAACCCAAGGGATGGAATCTCCCTTCACTAGTCATAGTCCCTTAGGCCTTTCCACTCCCCTCTATTGGAGTTACTTCACACACACCTAGGATTTATTTTTACTAAGTTTTTTCCTTGTTTATTATTCATAATTAGTCATTATCCATTCTCCTATATTTTAGGGGAGAATATTCCACCTGGAGAATATTCTCTTTAGTTGACACTTCAGTTTGACTAGTTGAGTTGAGTCTAGATGTTGCATTGGTTTTGTCACTATGAAACATTGGTATCATCACCATGATAATGTGCACTTTCCTTGGTTTCATCACCATACTAGTGCATTACCCTTGATTTCTTGATCTACTCCTCACTACACTATGTTTCAGTCAGTTAATTGAAGACTGGTTGACTAGTTAACTCAGCTATGTGGTAGTTCACTCTCGTAACTGCATGAGAGACTAGAATAGGTGACAGTTCACTCCCATAACTATTGGTGTGTGTCCAGATAACTCTATACCACCACTATGGCACATTGGTTCTCCTTCAATGCGCATGTATTGAGTTATACAAAATATATCATGTGTAAATTATTCATTATTCATTACGGTTAATGAGAATTATTCCATTCTTTCTCAATTTCTCTCTGCAAATGTGTGTAGTATTTTCTAGCTATATCTATTATGTGTAATTTCAACACATTTACATGGCATTAGATCCGACGGACTGCTAAGCAAAAGCTACACCAAAATATTTTGGAGGTACAAAAGATTGAAGACAGTGGAAAGATGGATTTCCCAAAATAATTCATTCTTACACCTTACAATTGCATTGCATGGAAGGAGAAAATAGTCATACATATATGAAATAGAGGATTGTACAGGTTAACCTTGAATACAGACACATAATTGACATCATCCATAGAAAAATCGAAGTATTTAAATCTAATGAATGAAGCATTCAGAACTATTAGCAGTCTTATTTCTCCCGATATCCTTTTTCACATATCTTCCTGTAAGACTCCCAATGAAACCTGGACCACCTTGGAAGGGATATTTGGAAAATAGGATGAGATGAGGGGACAAATTATGGAGGTGCAATTTCTCACATTGGATCCAAAAACTTCGATAATATCCAATATTTCTTTACAAAATTCAAGGATTCACTGTCGCAACTCAAAGCTTGCAGGGTTGATAAATATAAGGAGAAGAAACAAATGGTTCTCACCATTCTCTCCAAACTTGGTCTTGAATTCTTTGTGTTCATGTCCACATTCCATTCATTCAGATTCACCTCTAGAGACACCTGGAAGATTCTGTCTCTTGAGGAATTTATCGAATCCCTGACACAAGAGTAAACCAAGCTCATCAACATGGTCAAAATCAAAGGCCCAAAGTCACATGCACTTGCTTTGAAAGATGGTATCCATCAATATCAGAAATCTAAAGATAAAGGAAAAAGCAAAGCTCATGCAAATCTGAATAAGGAAGGGTACTCAAAACCCTTCACCGATGCCTCCGGATCCAAAGGAGAAAAGGGAAGAAAATCAGAGAAATGCACATACTTCCACAAAGGATTCCATCCAGAATCAACGTGCATGCATAAACAAATAGATATAATGAATCAAATACTTCAGAAAAAAAACCTTGGAGATCACATTCCCGAGGGTGCCAAGAAGAAGAATCCAGAATATCAGAATCCCAAGAAAGTAAATTCTAGCCATGCCTTGAGTGTCATCAACTCCTCTCTCGATGCTTGGATCATAGATTCAGGAGCATCACATCACATGGCTGCCTCAAAATTATTTTATTCTTCATCGGATGCATGCAAGGTCCTCATATTCTGATGGGGGACAACTCTTCAGTCGAAATCACAGGAAAAGGAAGGATTGAACTCACCAACGGAAGCTTCGAGAATGTGCTACACATTCCCAAACTTTATGTCAACCTTCTCTCCATGTATTAGATGAAGAATTCTGACACCGAAAATAAATTCATATTCACACCAATTTCCATGGACATCTATGACATGAAAACCAACTCCAGGGTTGCTACCGGTGAGGTAAATCATCAATCTAGATTGTATACATTTTATGAATTTATTGAACCAGACTCTGCTTTACTGATTACTCATGCTTATGAAAGTAGTAGGATATGGCACAAAAGGTTTGGACATTTGAATTTAAGATATATGCAACAACTTATCTATAAAATATTGGTTGATGGTCTTCCAAACATCCATTTCTCCAAGGGATTATGTGAGGGATGTGTTCTTGGAAAACACCCTCAAGATAAATTCGACAAAGGAAAGTCTCAGAGAGATTCCACTCCTTTAGATCTGATCCACAATGATCTTATGGGTCCTTTTCCGAATCCATCTATCAACAAAGAGAGGTTTGTTCTCATTTTTGTTGATGATTTCTCACATTTTACATGCATTTACTTTCTCAGGAAAAAATTTGAGGTCTTTCAACACCTCAAAGATTTCAAATCCCTGGTTGAGACACAATTCGAAAAGAAAATCAAAGTCCTCCGAACTAATAATGGGGGAGATTATGTCAATCATGAGATCCATAATATTTTTTGTGATGTAGGGATTCAGTTGCAGCACACAGTTCCCTATACTCCACAGCAAAACATAGTTGTTGAGCAGAAAAATAGATCTCTAAAGGAGATGGCATCTTGCATGTTGCATGCAAATTCACTACCACAGATACTATGGTCTAAAGCACTTAATTGTGAAACATACATCCAAAACATATCTCCCCATATTTCTCTCAAGGATAATACCCCCTACGAGGCTTGGAGCAGCCTCAAACTGGAAGTGACCCACTTTGGTATTTTTGGTTCACATGCATGGGCTCGGATTCCCTATGAAAAGAGAAAGGCACTTGATCCACAAAGAACTGAGTGTATTTTTGTTGGATACCCCAACAGTGGGAAGGGATATGGACTTATTGATCTTTCCTCATACTGTCACATCATTGAGTGAAGTTTCCAATTCGAGGAAATTTTCTCGCATGTACCTTAGCGGCCGCATGCAGACACCTTCATTCTTTCACCTGTCTGAGATGATGAGCATGCACATGTCAAATCTTATTTAGATGAGAGTTATGATTCAAAGGAATCAGATGATTTAGATACAAAGTCAGTATAGTCAGATGCAGAGTCAAAGCATCCAGATGCAGTTGTAGAGCTAGAGAAGAGGCCCAAGTGATCACAGACTACTCTTCAGGATGCAGGGGATCTCATTGGTGATCTAGCCAATACTAGGAGGAATCAATCTGATTTCAAGGAGCCTCTTGTTGCACTCACCGATACTGAACCATTTCCCTCCAAGCATATTTTCTTGGTTCAGTATTCAGATCCACAGTCTTATGGCGAGGCTACTGGAAATTCCTTTTGGGAAACCACCATGCAGGAGGAGTACAACTGCTTCCTCGAGAACCAAAATTGGGATCTAGTTCCCCTTCCTTCTGGGAGGAAAAGTTTTAGATGCATATGGGTATACAAGACCAAGAGCGCAACAGATGGATAGATTAGCAGATACAAAGCTAGTCCTTTTGCCAAAGGATTTCAGCAGGTGCATGCTATTGACAATGATGAGACCTTCACTCCAGTAGCGAAGATTGGCACTTTCCATTGCGGTAGCCAAGAGATGGGAATTCCATCATATGGACATGAAGAATGCATGTCTTCATGGTGATCTATCTGAGGATATCTATATGGAGCAACCCCAGGGATTTATGCAGGACTCATCTTTAGTCTGTCAACTGAAGAAGTCCCTTTATGTCCTCAACCTAGCTCCGAGGGCATGGTATGCCAAGATGGAATCCTACCCATTGTCATGGAACTTTGTACATTGTAAATCATCCCGAATGTCTACATGCTCAGGACAGATGATTCACTTCTACTCTTAGTTCTATATGTTGATGAATTTTTTATCACTGGTTGCTTGACTTCGGCGATTGTTGCAGTCAAGAGGATTCTACATGACATTTTTTTTATGATGGACATGGTTCTGCTACACTTCTTCCTTGGACTCAATATCATTCAGGATGCATCACACATCAAACTATCTCAAGCCAAGTATGCATGAGATCTCCTTGAAAGATTTCACATGACAGACTACAAGTCTGCTCTGACTCCTTTCCTATCAGGATTCAAACTTGAGGATGGTAGGGAGACTCCATTGGTTGACAACACACTATACAAACAACTAGTGGGGATCTTGTTGTATCTCACACACTCCATACCAGACCTCTCCTATGTAGTTGGCGCAGTTTCCAGGTTCATGCAGGAAGTGCATGAGATACATTGGAAGGATGCAAAGTGTATCCTTTGATACATACAAGGAACCATCACCTTTAGGATTCATTATGCAGCAGAATATACATTATATCTCATCAGGTTTACTAATTATGAATGGGTTGG
>JZKD02S0146372.1:13407-23683 GCA_000966675.3 Picea glauca
ATCTTGTGCAACTTTTAAATTATGTATGATTTTTACCATTTGTTCTTCCATTTCCTTTAAAAACTATGGCCCAATCACATCTCTATCTGCTGGATTATCCAAACTTAATGGTGTGTTGCATTTCCTACCATACAATGCTTCAAACTAGCTCATCTTCAATGATTCTCGATACCCATTGTTGCATGCAAACTCAACCAAATGGATATAGTCCTCCCACTTAGAAGGCTTGCCCATTACATACATTCTCAACATATCTTCAATTATTCGATTAATTCTTTATGTCTTCCCATCTGACTCTGTGTGATATGTTATATTGAAATTTAAATTTGTTCCAAATCCCTTAAACAAACCCTTCCAAAAATTATAAGTGAACTTGGGATATCGATCCGACACTATTTCCTTAGGCACACCATGTAGCCTAGCAATTTCTCTCATGTAATTTTCTAGAATATTGGTTTCCTTATGAGTTACTTTTACCAGAATGAAATGTGCAAACTTTGTGAGTTTTTCCACCATTACCATGATGGAATCATGTTGCCTATTTGTCCTTGGAAATCTAATAATGAAATCGATAATAACAACTTCCCATTTCCATTCAGGAATGGGAAATGGTTGCAACAATCCCACTGGATGTTTATGCTCAGCCTTTACTTTTTGACATTCCATGCATCTAGCCAAATAATTAGTGATGTCTTTCTTCATACCATGCCAAAAACATTGGCCTCTTACAACTATAATAGTTTTCTGATATCCTAGATGCCCAGCATATGGAACATTATGCATCTCCTTTAAAAATAAATTTCTCAATTCCTGAGAATTGGGAACACAAATTTTGTTCCAAAATAAGAGGATTCCATTCTCTTCTACCTTTTAATCCTTACATTTCTGTTGTATATCATTTTGTTGTAAGATTTCTTTAATTTGCACATAATGTTGATCTGGTGTTACAACCTCTAGAATTCTATCTTTTAAATCTATCATGTACATACTAATGACTGTAGCATGTATTTTATGAACCCTTTTACTGAGTGCATCAACCAGTTTGTTCTCTTTTCCCTTTATGTGCTTGATATCAAAGTTATATTCACTAAGGAATTTCATCCATCTAGTTTTTCAAGCATTTAGTATTGGTTGTTCAATAAAATATTTCAAACCACTATGGTATGTCCTTAATTCAAATTTTCTTCCCATGAGGTAAGTCCTCCACATCCTTAAGGCATGTACTATGTCTTCCAACTCTAAGTCATGTGTGGAATAATTCATTTCATTTTCCTTCAGTTTTTCATACTCATAACAAATTACATGTCCATTTTGCATAAGGACTCCACCGAGCCCTTCCTTGCATGCACCTGTGCACACCAAAAAATCCTCATCTGGATCTACAACTTTTAAAATAGGTGCATTGGTTAGCAAATCCTTTGAGCATTGGAAATTTTCTTCACATTTAGCACTCCATTCAAAATTTACTCCTTTCTTTTGAAAATATGTTATTGGGTGTGTGATTTTGAATAATCCTACATTGAGTCTCCTATAATAACCAACTAGAGCCATAAATGCTCTAACCTTTGAATTTTTTATTGGCGTTGGCCAAATCTTGATTGCTTCAATATTTTCTAGATCTACTGTAATGCCTTCTTCTAAAACAATGTGACCCAAATAATGGATCTTCTTTTGATAGAAAGTGCATTTACTTAACTTGGAATACAATTGGTGTTCTCTTAACACTTGTAGAACCATACTCAAATTTTTCTCATGCTCTTATTCTATCTTGGAATAGATAAGAATATCATCCAAAAATATAATTACAAACTTATCCAAGAAATATCTGAACACTCCATTCATCAGACACATAAATGTAGCCGGTGCATTTGTCAATCCAAAAGGCACCACCAAAAAATCATAGTGTCCATACCTTGTCCTAAAGGTTGTTTTGCTAGTGTCTTCTTCTTTGATTCTCACCTGATGATACCCTGACCTCAAGTCAATCTTGGAGAATATCTTTGTTCCTTTCAGTTGATAAAATAGATCATCAATCCTTGGAAAAGGATATTTATTCTTGACTGTAACCTTTTCAACTATCTAAAGTCAATGTATAACCTCAGTGTTTTGTCTTTCGTTTTGACAAAAAGAACTGGGGCACCCCAAGGATAAACACTTGGTAATATGTACCCTTTCTTTCATAACTCTTCTAGGTGCTCATTCTGTTGGGATTCTTAGATACTAGGGTGACTCCAGGCATTAAGTCAATTAAGAAATATATATCCCTCTTTGGTGGATATCCTGGAAACTCCTCAAACACATATTCATACTCTTTTAAGACTGGATAATCTTGGAGACTTGGATCTATATCCTTCATTGGCTCTTCTATATGGGTTGCATATATCTGGCACACTTTTCTAAAACTTATTTTCAGCTGCAATGATGAAATTTCTCGGACAGATATAGGCCTTGGAATACCTCACACCATCCTTGAATTCCCTTCCTCATCAAGACATGTGAGCACCTTGTTATAAAAATCTAAAACAACACGATGATTTTCTAGGCAATCCATACCAATCAAATAGTCATAAGACCCAAGTGGTATGATGTTCAAAATTTTCTTAATGTTAGTTACATTCATATTTATAGGGAATTCTTTAACAAGATGATTAATTGTTCTCTTCGTTCCGGTAGCTAGCTTAACTAACCAAGACTTTTCATGCTTACATGTATTCAATTTAAATATTTCAATTAATTTTGGATCTATATAGCTATGACTAGCTCCATAATCAATTAAAATAGCTATGAGTTGATTATAAATCTTACCTTCCACTTCAATCATGTGGGATTGATAGTCTACTTTTCTATTTTCCAAGGCTGCATAGATCCTTGGAATGATTTTCCCCACATTATCTATTTTCTCCTCCTTCTTTATGTTATGAAAAGTATTCATTTTATCTCATTGATGAGGACATTTTGTATACATATGATCTCCTTCACATCCCCAACATTTTATGGGTTGTTTCCTTGGCCTATTTCCCAAGGACTCTGTCATTTTTTTATCACCTTGAGATGGCTACCCTTGCTAATATGATTGAGATATATTTCTCATTCAAGGTGAATTGAATCCTTTCTTCCTTTGATCCATATTTCCTTTCCTCTTGTCATCTCAGGCCCTTTGGAAAGCCAACTTTCCTATATTTTGCTCATACAAATACTTGGCCTTTCTTATGTATTCTTCTAAATTCTCAGGTTCATCAAACTGATCTTTATCCTTGTAAAAGGATGGCATTCCACTCAAGAACCTATGAATTTTGACCTTCTCATATATGATGAAGCTCACATACCTGAGATGTTCCAAGAAATTTCTTGCATATTCATCCATGGTCATGTTCTTGAGTTTGAGTTCAAATAAATCTTGCATCTTCTTGTAATAATATTGTTCTGACAAGTACTTATGATAAAAATATTTCTTGAACTGTTTCCAAGAAATTATCTTCTCATTAAGGTGCTTAAATTTCTTCAGCCAATCCCACCACATAGATTCCTTCCCTTGAAGGTGATAGGCTAAAATTCCAACTTATACATTTGATGACTATTTATGCAATTTGAACTATTTCTTCATTCCCAGTAACCATGCTTCTGAATCTTCACCTTTCTTGTTTTCTCCATCAAATGATGGTGGCTTGATTTTCCTCAATTTCCCTTGCAAGCTATCTAACCCATGTCTCCTTATCTGATGCCTAGAGGGGGATATCTACTTTCTGACCTTGAACATGCAAATTCTTTTCTAGTTGCCCTGGGGAATGATGATGTTGATTCCTAATAATACTCCTTGATCATCTAGATCCTCCATGATCATCCCTCCTATCATGAGACCTAGACAACTCCACTTTCTTGGCACTAGCTTATTTCCTTGTGCCTGAATATTTGTTGACTTGATTATGCATCATGTTTAGGCTTTGAAGAATCTCTTATTGAGCCTTCATAATCTTCTCATTATTGGCCCTATAGCTCTGCACTTCTTTTTGTAGGCTTATCCTAGTTATAGGCTCCTTCCTATATCTTCTTCCATTAGACTCAGTCTCAGCATTACCCATGATAAAATGAAGACCTATAACCTTTTATTTGTGGTTATAAGAACCTTGAGAATCCTCCATATCTCTAGTTCTCATGTAGGAACTAAAGTCTACTTTTTTGTATCTCTAATTCTGCAATAATTGTTGTTAGAATTAGGCATACTGCAGAATATTTATTAATTATATTACATGTCATTCTTCATTTAAAATTATGAATAATATTAATGCACTACTCCAAAATATGATTCCTTAAATGCATTCCTTTGTGAAACAACTTTTCAACGGCTGTACTCATGCCTCAATCTGAGTTCTGAGTGAAAATTTACAACATCCACATGCTGCAATTTTCACTCATTTACTACTACATCAATCTCTTTTATTACTTTCGAAGAAAATGTGATTCCAAATTCAAAATTATAGGTTGAAATATGTCTTCTATTCCTAAATACCTTTCCAATTACTATTCATTTTCTTAAATCTGAGCTCCAAGCTAAAAATTATGGTCCAAAGAAGTTTAGGTTGTTTCACCCAATTTACCCCTGCATGCTACATGTGTCTTATTTCTCTTCTTGCACATTTTTAGGTACCTGTAATCCAATTATAACTCCATTGTTTTCTTCTTTGGATCATAATAGTTCTTTCGACAACTCATGTGCCCCAAACAAACTCTTGAACATGGAATTATGCCCTCCAGAAGTAACTTTGGTGTCAAAGTTTTACCCTCACTGTTTTGGTTGTAACTTCGTCGTGCGAGCTTAGTTTTCCAAACCATTTAGATCATTGGATATTTCTCTCTAAGTTATTTTATTTTATCCACAAAGACATACTATACCTTGGGACACTTTTTTCTTGTGGGTTCCGACTACCTAAAAGAATTGTTTAGGGCCTCAAAATCGGCTCACAGGTTTGTGACCTGTAAAAACCCAAAAAATTATTTAAAATTTGATTTTTTTACTAATATAACATATATTTAAATATGACCATTGATATGAACTAAATTGGCCATCAAACACTGGCACTCTCCTTTGTTTTTTCACAACGTTTTCCCTAAACCATCGATCCAACCGTCAACCATCGACTCAACTCCCCGACGATTGATTTTGCACACAACTTTAAACCGACCTATTCGACCATCGATTATTGGTGATATTCGTTGGTGAATGAAATATCCTCACTAATTCGTCTAAATCCCAACCATCAACCCATCATGTATCATCGAAAACACTTCCCCAAATCAGTCGACCTGACCATCGGCCATCGACCACTTCTATTAGCTGATGTGGCATGATACATGGAGGTTGACGTGGAATGACACATCATCCTGAGGTGTCAAATTGGGTTACATGGCATGACACATGGATTTTGATATGTCATGAAATGTGGATGATGACGTTATCATTCTATTTTCCTCCATTGTTGATTGACCACTTCTCTTAGAAAATAAAAACTCTCATCACAATCTGTTAATCCCTGATTCATTAGTCATCGGTGATCAACAGTCCCCCTAGATGCATGAAACCTTTGTCAGATTCTGTCGATCCCTGATTTGTTGGTCATCGACGATCGATGATCCTCTCTAAATGCGTGAATTTTTTTTCAAATCATGTTGATCCTCAACCTTCGACCATTGACAAGTTTTGTTGCAAACCTCGACACTTAGAAATTTTGGCCAAAAAATTATTGATCCTTGGCCTATTGGTTGTGGAGACTAATTATCTTCTTGATTCAGAGGTTTTTTTTAGTCGTGTTTGGATCCCATTTCTTAAAGGGGGGGTGTGGGGGGTCTTTCCCCTCCACTGTTGTCATCAGGGGAGTCCAGGGGGGGTGACGATAATTAATGGATCCCCCCCTTGGTGGGGAATTCAGGGCTAGCACTCCCAAAGAGAAATTTTGGGAAAAATTGCCTTAGAAAATATTGTAATTTTGTAGTCAATCTAGACCATTCATTACAAGGTCACATATCTGACAGTAGAAGTTATGTTATGGGTTTTTTCCCTAGAAAGAAACCCTCTTTTATGTATGAGGGAATTGTATTGTGGTTGAGGGTTATAGAAGATATTGTATTCTAAGAGAGGAGATTGTGATAAAAAGAAGAGGAATTTACAATGAGTGTGTTGTGGGTTGTATCTCTTCATTTTTTATGGACAATGAAAAGGAAGGACCTAGAAATTTCTCTAGTGGACGTAGCCCACATTGGGTGAACCACATATATCTATGTCTCTATTGTATTATGTATCTTTTGTGTTTTATTTCCACATTTGTTTATTTCATTTCTCTGTGATCCTATTTTTCTAACACAACCATTGATCATCGGTGATCGAAGGCTTCTTTTGATTGAACTCAACTCTTCGCCAAACTCACCAATTTGACCATCGGTCATCAATGAGTTTTGCTGGAAAACTTAAAATCTTTGCAAAATTCGTCGATTTGACCATTGAACATTGACAAATTCAGTTGGAGAAATTCAACACTTAACAAAATTTGAGCACAATCCAGGTGAATCTGGACTGTCGATTTCCTCTAACTTTCAACCACAAAAATTGAATCTCAATCGTTGATTTGTTCGACCTTCCAAATGGTCGAACCATGTGGATTTTTAAATTTGTCTTGATGGATCTCAACCATTGATCTCAAGATCAGAAGCAATCTTGGTCATTGATTCGCCAAACTGCCTACAACTCTATAGATGAACACTAAAACTCGAATTTTGACCATTCTAGGTCAAATTTTGATTTGCAACTTTACTGCTCTACTCCATTAACCCTCTAAAATCATCCTAAGTCATTTAAACTCATATTTTCCCCACGGATTTGGGTATTTCTCCTTAAATTCTCCATTTTTCCCCAAATCTGTCACAAACAAGATTCACAACAACGAATTTACTCAAATTCACACTCGTTCTTGGCCCATATGAGTCCATTGTTGATTCAATAGCTCTAATACCAATTTCTAGCATACCCAACCTCGAGTTGGGTCATGTCACTACTAAAAGGACCCCTTAAAAATCTATGTTACTAAATCTATATGCGGAAATAATACTCAGCATGACATCCATTCACATGTAACTGTCTATGCTACCCCAAAACATAAATATAAAGTTCTTCTTAACTGTGCATAGAAAAACTAAATAAGATACAACAACATTCAACCACATAAACAAGGATTTAAATGCATCATTTTTCTCACAATAAGAAATTATAACCAAATATAACTCAGAGTAAATTGCATATAGCAATTGTATCATAAATTAACATGAATAAACACATTACATAAGAACACTTATCTTAATGAAATGTGCAACCCACTGCAAAAGAAGGACATTCCTCCCAACCATAGCCTTGGTGTTTGAGTTATCAACAGTAAGACACCCTTGAGTTGGGGCTACAAATCCACAAGAGATGGTGGTCCCTAAGGCTAGTTAATGTCCCCCTCTCAACAGTCAAACTCACAGCTAATTCCAATCCACAAGCACTCTTCCCCTCAACATGCACAACCTAAGGGATGGAATCCCCTTTCACCACTCACAATCCCTGAAGCCTCTCTAATCCCCTCCTAGGATTCCATCACAAGATGGGAAATAATTCCACTTGTTAGGACTTCAGAAAATTTTTGGTTGCAGCACAAATTCACCCAGCAGCCAAAATGTCTACTTCTTGGATGAATTTTGAAAAACTCATCACTCCCAGGAACACAACCTCTTTCTCCAAAAAATTACAGTTTCAAACAACAACCAAACATGTCCACAACAACTACCTTCAAGCTCCCCCACTCATAATTCCATTACTATCCATAAAACTCCATGTAAAAATAGCTCTCTATCCAGAAACATGAATGTGTCAAATCTAGTCTCCTACCCATACAAATATCCTATCTTTCTCTTGCTTGCTTGACTTTCACTCTTCTCCAATATGATTGTACTCAACCTCCATGCTCTTAATAACTATGGGAAGTGACTCCCACACCAACCCTCTTACATGAATTCAATGATTGGGCTCTAGAACACTCAACAACTAATGGAAGGTTCATGGTAAGGACAATTTTGAAGGAAATGAGAAAATGGTTTTGGTTTAATAGAGATGGGAAATTCTCCCCCCTTGGACCCCTTCCCTCTCATGTGGATACTTATCCCCCAATCTTCGTTCGTGTTTGTATGCAGTCGGTGACACATTTCATTCATTATATTTCAATTTACATCGTTTACATACTGGCTCTTGGCCATACATCACATTTATCATATATATCTCTTGGCTCTCGGCCACATACTATATTTACAATACACATCACTAGTTTGGGGTTTGAAAACATGGATGTTACTGTTTACATTCCATGAATAGAATGTTGACTACTATCCTAACATGAGAATCAAAGGACCCATTAAATTCTATTGCCTTAGACATTCTTTCTTGATGTGTTGAATATAATTCTAAGAAGTTTTTTTGTTAAATTATTTTGTATAACTCAGACCTTTTTGTTCACATGGTCATATTCCTATCATTAATTATATCAACTAATGGAAAGAGAATATTTGTTTGATCATTATTTTTTATTAAAGCATAACATCAATTATTTAGCTTTAACTTGAGCCAATTAAGATTCAAATTTACACATTTTGAGAGGAAACAAGTCTCGATGTTAACATTTTATTATTTTCAGATTAAATAAAGTTGTGAAGGAATATTTTATGTGACTTAAACTAGTTATAATAGTCATTAGTAATCCAATAGTATTTTGTTATATTAAAATCGAAAATATTATGATAAATTTGAATTTAAAACAATGTATTTGAATGGATTAAATTAACGTAGTTAACAATGTATGTGATGATTTTCATTTTTTAAAATTGTTTAGAAACACAAAATTATAAAAAACTATCTCAAGATGAATCATTTAAAATGGATTTCAAGACGAGTTAAAAACCCTATTTTTTTATAGGTTATATCTTTGAAAGTATAATGAACCAAAACCCAAAATGTTTATCAAATGTACTTGGATATGTCTCCTGAGTAACCTCCATATTTTATTGTCTGAAGCATCCCCCCAAAAAAGTTATAGAGAAAATTCCAAGATGACTTGCTTGAAGAAGTAAAACACTAGGATCAATGCTCTAATACCAAATGTTATGATCCAATGCCTTGAGAATGATAAAAAGTGAATGAATAACGGTCCACTTCGAGGGGGAAACCTCCTTTTGCAATATATTCAATGTAAAATATGAGATCAAATGATCATAAGATTAGGTCCCATTGGTGTGTGTGTGTGTGAGAGAGAGAGAGAGAGAGAGACAAATGGTACAATTATAATGAAGGGTTCTAGCCTACATACGAATATAACACTAAAAATGTAATAATTCAATATCTATGGCTTAATAAGGGGTTTTATACTTAACATAGGGCTTTGTGTAGGACTTAACAATAAATGCCATATTCTATCTCTCTTGCTTCCCAATATTGATAGTAATTCTCTCCAACTTCAACCCTCATGACTTATGGATTGTTAAGCCCTAAGCAAGTTTCAAAGGAAGCTAGTTTTTATTACCTATTTCAATAGGTGTAATAGGAACAGTTTGAGGGAATGATATTTCTACTATATTGAATCAGTTTTCATTGTATTATAATTGAAATCAATGCACCCTAATATTTTACATTATATGATTGAAATCATTTCAACTACTTGATTTCTCTAAATGATTTTCATTGTATTATCATTAAAATTAATGTAGCTTATTGTTTTTCATTATGTTATCGTTGAAATCAAAGCAACTACTTTATTGGTCTAAATGAAGTTTCACTATATCATCACTAAAATCAATCCACCTTATTGTTTTGCATTGGGTCATCACTAAAACCAATGCAACTACTTGCTTGTTTTAAATATTTTTCATTGTATTATCATTGAAATAAATATATTATTTCTTATTTCTTTATACCATTCTTGAAATCAATGCAACTATTAGTTATATTATTGTTGAAATCATTGCAACTACATGACTAATTTACATCGTTTTTTATTTTATCATCACTTAAATGAATACATGTTATCATTTTGCATTATATCATTGTTGAAATCAAAGTAATTATTTGTTATAGCATTTCTGAAATTAATGCAACTATTTGTTATATCATCGTTGAAATCAGTGCAACTACACTAATTTACATCATTCTTCATTGTATCGTCAATTAAATCAATACACGTTATCATTTTGCATTATATCATTGTTG
>JZKD02S0146394.1:0-23683 GCA_000966675.3 Picea glauca
CCAATATTTTCACATAGACACCACCAAGGGGACTTCGTCTAAACTATTCTTAGGCAATGGAGACATGGTGTAGCATTTTCATCAATCTAGTTTCATGGGTGGTGAAGCAAATGAAACAACTAACCTACCTGCTAACCTATCTTCCTAGGACAATTAACCCAGATTAAACTATTGGGTTAAGAAATTACTCTACCTAAGGGCTATCTGACTAGGATTAGACAGTCAGGTCATATTTATTCACTAATCTAACCCAAGGGCTATCTGACCAGGATTAGACAGTCTGATCAGATTTATTCACTAACCTATCAACATTAAAATTTAAAAGAACTTGGCCATGCTTGAAAGGTATGGCCAAGTTACTATTATTGCATGGGGCTTTTGTTTCAATTCTTTTATGCCCTCTTTTCTTTCTTTTCTTTTCTTTTTCCTTTCTTTTTCTTTTTTCTTTTCTTTTTCTTTTTTCTTTTCTTTTTCTTTTCTTTTATTTCAAATTATTTGCAGAATGAAAAATCATTTGTCAACAATATACTAGAGACAAATAATATCCAAGTCATCAGTTGATTCCCATAATTTATGGGGTGATAACAGTCATGACAAAACTTAACGAATTTGGTAGATTTGAAGTCCTGAGCATTATGAACAACAATATTTCTTGGGAACCTAATATGGATAAGATATTTTCATTTAGGAACTTTATGATAAATTTATCTGTGGCTTCCCTTGTAGGTATGGATTCTATCCATTTTGTGAAAAAATATGTGGCTTTAAAAATTCCATTTGTGTTGTCGACATTGTTAGCAACAATTCTTGTCTTGGGCCCGAGAGCATACAGAGATGTAAGTTTCATGAAGAACGCCCAAGAGTAGCATGTAAATCCCTATTTCAGGCTAAAAATCAAGTGATCGGGTGAAATTATGTTGTCAACGACCCAAATTCATCCATAGGAGTAGATCGATAGTCGGCGGGAAATCACAGTTAGCGGAGATGCATCGGTATTAGCACGATGGGTAGCATCTATATTACATGCAAGAGAGGATATCAGTCATCCATCCAAAGGACGCGTGGTGCGATATCTAGTCACGTCGACTTTTCAACATTCGGGAGTTTGAAGGGTGAGGGTTTCATGTCGTTCTACATCTCGAAACCCCGAAACCTGAAACGTCGATAAGCGCCTTTGAAGCCGAGCCTATGGTCCTAGCACCCGGTCACATCAAGTGATCCTGGTAATGGAGGGATCCCTCTTCTTACATCAAAGTCATCTAGGTCATTCATCTAAAGGACATGCAGTGCAAGATCTGAGCCATAGGTGGGGCCTTTCGAGATTTTGGTAGTAAAAGCATCGAGGTCATCTCAATCGTCCATCCATCGATGAAACTTGGGCTCATTGGACTTAAAGCGAGCATGGAATTGGATTTCCAGGATCAGGGCACCTATATCAACGGTTGAAGCTTCATTCCATAGCCCCCTTTCCTTTCTGCCTTTAATCGAGGGGGGGTTTGGGGGTCTGGAATTAAGCATGCAACTCTCCAACGGTTAGTATTGAGCCGCCTAGATCAACGACGCTCAGGCATTTCTGGCCCCCCTTTTCCATCCTATCTTTAATGAAAGAGGGGGGGTCCAGAATGATGTGTTATTATTGTGGAGCCCCTTGCCCATCTTGTCACCTTTGGTATCATCCTCCCCATTGCCACCTGTTCTCCACATACCGCCTCCCTCTTCCCCTGTCATTTATCCAACTTCCCTCTCTCCATCCACATGGAACCTCCTCAGCTTTTCATCCTCTTGTCTCATGCCATGTGTCCCTCTCATTCTCAGTCACCTCCTTCTGTACTCCTGAACTCCATTCTCTTTCCCCCTCTATCCTATTCAGACTGCGTGGCATTCCTTAGTTGATGTCACAACTCCCATTTCTTCTCCAACACCTCCACAGTGTTCACGCCTTTAACCCCCGTCACACCCTCGTCCACATCCGCCATAGGGATCCCTCACAACATTCCAACAAAGTAGCATCCAAAGAAGAACCGTTCGGCTGATTCAAATGGAACCATTAGGAGACCTCCACGTCCCAGAAGGCATAGTTGACCAACCCCAACCCGATCCCAAAAATCAGTTATTGCAGCAATTGTTGGTGGTTGAACATCAGCTCCACCATAAAAGGAAGGTCCGACAAAGGACTAATTCATGTCAACTCACCTGAAATAGGACAATCTAAAATATGATGGTGTCTGTCATAGGTGCATGATCATCCTGAGTCTGCATAGGCAGGCTGTCAAAAGCCATGTAGATGCAATTATTTAATGCAGCATCTCATTTTTGCTGTTGTTGTTGTTTTTGAGTATATGTAGGTGTTTTCACAATTTTTGTAAGGATCGATGTTTGAGCAAGGCTCCCGATTGTAAATTTTTTATGAAGCATTGGTCTCTCTGGTTAATATAGAAGGCATTTGAGACTTCTTACTTTATGGATGTCAGCCTATTTTCCATCTCTTTGTTTACTGTGTTAGAACAACTCAGAATTGGAGGATCCAATTGAGTTGTAGCTGTTATGGGATGATGTAGGTTAGATCATTGTAACAGTTGCATTGTTTCTAATCGGTTCCTATGATTTTCTTAGCACTGAATGACTTGGAATTGGAGGATTCAGTGGAGTCACCCCTTAGCTCCTTGAAGCTCTGAACCAAGAGGATCTTGGCTTATGATTTTTTCATCCTCAAGCTTATGAAGGCCTATCACCCAAGGCAGTCTTACTCACCCTTCTCACAAGTCTTCCATCTACCACCCTTTAATCATCTATTGATGGAAGTTGGATCAAGACCTCCCTTTCTTTCTACATAGAAGGCCCAATTTCCTGAGTTAAAGATATATCTTCTTGAGTCTTTACCCATTCGATCACCCCATTAAACAAATCATGACATAAAATTGATGGGCATTGGGCTCTGCTTCTGCAAGCAATCCAGTAGTAACTTATGACGCTAACATTTTTGGCACCGCTACCAGGGACAAAGTTGAAGATTTTCCCTGGGAAGAACGACATTGAGCCTCTGATTCTGAGGGTGCATCAGACATCAGAGCCCTTCAAGATTGCTACTCTACACCTGGTGACTCCACTGTGGCGACTCCATTGTTTCCACTTCACTATTTTAGCACACCTGAAAGCTAACCTTAAGGAGATTTCTCGGGAAGGTTTCAGCAATTTCTTTCTCAACCTGAGAAGCTTCCTGGGGTAACAACAACATTAAGATCTGGCCTTTGATGGTGAACAAGGACCAGGCACTTTCAAAGTTGTAAATATTTCACCTGGTGACTCCATGATTCAAGGATAAATCAGTGACTCCACTGGTTCGATATGGAGAAAATCATAGCCCAAAGGTTTGTTTGTTGTGACTTTTCCCAGATAGTTGGTTTTCCTAATGCACTTCCTGATAGAGACATATGGGAAAATTTCCTTCCTAAATTTCTCGCAAAGAGTTGGGAGGTACCAGCTAAGCATTTACTAGACTTTCATGAGGTTATTCATCGACTTAATATCATGCATGAATATGTCCAGATTAACCTCTCCAAGTATTCATTAAAGGGAGCTGCTCTTGAATGGTTTCGGTCTCTTCCCACTGCAAGCATCCGCTCTTTAACAAGTTTTCATACGGCTTTCAATTCATTTTGTAAAGATTATTTTCCAGCTGATTGTTTGTATGAAAACTGTTGTGAGGAGTTTTCTTCGCTTCATGAAGCCTCAACTGACCCTGAAGACCATGTCCATGATAAATCTTTTACTGTGGAGGAAATCATTTGCCATGAAAAAATAGATGTGTTGAATGATATTAATTGTGTTAGCCCTAGAATGAAAGAATTTGACATTTTTTCAGATGCATCTGTTCTTTTATATGTTCATAATGATCAACATGTCTCTTGTGAAAATTATGAGTTTATATAGCATATGTGGTCTATAGTAGATGACTCACTTGGGTATCGAGTTGAAGTAGATGTTCCTATCAACCCTTCTTATGACGACGAAGACCTCCCCATTTTTAAAGAAAGGATGGTTGTGGAGGAGGATTTTTCTCTTTTCCTTCAAGGGGTTTCTCATGATATATTTTTTCCTGGGAATAAAGAGAAAATGATTATGTGTGAGAAGCCAAAACCAATAGCTCCCACTATCCCTAAAATAATTTTTTTTTACGGGATCATTGTTCTAGAGGAGGATCATATCAATGAAGGAAAACCCATTTTTGATGTATATTATAGTGATGATAAGCAACAATATTATCCTACATTTGATCACTATAGAGATACTGAAGAGCCAGTAAGAAAGTAGAACCACCCCATGGTCCCTATTTATGATGAATACAAATCAAACCTAGGGGAGAGCGAAGAAGAAGAGAAGAAAGAACCAGTGGAACAGGTGACTTCCTGCCTGGAGCCCGCCCATTCACCTATGAAGACTCATGAAGTTCATCCCTATAGGAGTAGCTGTCGAGCAGAGCAGGCCTACTGCTACCCTTTCCACAGGGTTTGCCACTCATTCTATGATCTTGTCTGCGAGTACATGGAGTGGCATGTCCTTTATGCCTTGGAGCCACCCTATTCCATATCAGCTTCAACCTGTGAGGAGAATTTGAAGAGTGTAGCCAGTCTGTTGTCACAGTTACACCATCTGCTGGTGATCATCGATGGAAAGAAAGAGCCTCCCTTCAGGAAGTTACTTGATTGGCTATGGTGGAAGTCTGCTTTCACCTAGCCCCATGTAAAGTGTTTTATTAGTTTAGGATTGTATATAAATAAGCTCCTTTGAGCATGCATATTTATTTTGTTGCTTTTATTTTTCGGCCTGTATTTTCAGCAGTGGGATGTTTTGAGCCTGACTCCATAGCCCAACAGTAAGTCAATGAAGTTGTGGAATGAGTTCTTAGAGAATCACAGGGATGACTCTATCCCCCATGGAGCCTAATGTCAGCAACAATTCTTGTCTTGGGCTTGAGAGCATCCAAAGCTTCAGGTTGCATGAAGAACACCCAAGCGTAGCATGTAAAGCCCCATTTCAGGCTAAAAATCAAGTGAGTGGGAGAAATTATGTTGTCAACAGCCCAAATTCATCCATAGGAGTAGATCAACAGTCAGCAAGAAATCACGGTTAGCGGAGATGCATTGGGATTAGCACAATGGGTAGCATCTATATTACATGCAAGAGAGGATATCAGTCGTCCATTCAAAGGACGCATGGCGCAAGATCTAGTCATGTCATATTTTCTACATTTAGGAGTTCAAAGGGTGAGGGTTTCACATCGTTCTACATCTCAAAACCTAAACCCCAAAATGCCAACAATCACCTTTGAAGCTGAGCCTACGGTCCTAGCATTCGGTCACGTCAAGCAAGCCTGGTAATGGAGGTATCCCTCTTCTGACATCAAATCCATCTAGGTCATTCATCTGAAGGACACACGATGCAATATCTAAGCCACAGGTGGGGCCTTTCAATATTTTTTTATTAAAAGAACCAAGGTCATGTCAACCGTCCATCCATCAATGAAACTTGGGCGCATTGGAATCAAAGGGAGCATGGATCTGGATGTATAGGATCGGGGTGACTAAATCAATGGCTAAAGCTTCATTTCGGACCCCCCTTTCCTTTCTGCCTTTAATCGGGGGGGTTCGGAATTGAGTGTGCATCTCTCCAACGACTAGTATCGAGTCGCCTAGATCAACGATGCTCAGGTGTTTCCAGCCTCCCTTTTCCATCCTGTCTTTAATGAAAGAGGGGGATTCCAGAATGATGTGTTATTATTGTGAGGCCCCTTGCCTGTCGTGTCATCTTTGGTATCATCCTCTGCGTTGCCACCTGTTATCCACCTACCACCTCCCTCTTCCCCTGTCATCTATCCAACTTCCCTCTCTCCATCTACATGGCACCTCCTCAGCTAGTCATTCTTTTTTATCCTACCATGTGTCCCTCTCATTCCCAGTCACCTCCTTCTATACTCCCAAACTCCATCCTCTTTCCTCCTCTATCCTATTCAGACTACGTGGCATTCCTCAGTTGATTTCATAGCTCCCATTTCTTCTCCATCACCTCTACATTGTTTAGGCCTTTAACCCTCGTCACACCCTCGTCCACATTCTCCATAGGTGTCCCTCACAGCAGTCCAATGAAGTAGTGTCCAAATAAGGACCGTTCAGCTGATCTAGGTGGCACCATTAGGAGACCTCCACATCCTAGAAGGCAGAGTTGATCGAGGCTGTCCCCAATCCAAAAAAGAAGTTATTGCGACAGTTGTTGGTGGTTGAACATCATCTCCTCCATAAAAGGAAGGTACAGAAAAGGACTAATTCATGTCGACTCACCTGCAGCAGGACAATCTGAAATCTGATGGCATCTGTCATAGGTGCACGATCATCCTGAGTCTGCATAGGCAGGCTGTCAGAAGCCATGCAAATGCAATTCTTTAATGCAACATCTCATTTTTGTTGTTGTTGTTTTTTTTGAGTATATGTAGGTATTTTCTCCATTTTTGTAAGCATCGATGGTTGAGCAAGGCTCCCGATTGTAAAGTTTTGATGAAGCACTGGTCACTCTCGATAATATATAAGTCATTTGAGACTTCTTACTTTATGGATGTTAGCCTCTTTTCCATCTCTTTGTTTACTGTGTTAGAACAAATCGGAATTGGAGGATCCAGTCAAGTTGTAGTTGTTATAGGATGATGTAGGTTGGATCACTGTAACAGTTGCATTGTTTCTAAACGGTTCCTGTGATTTTCTTAGCGTTGAACGACTTGGAATTGGAGGATTNTCATCTCAATCGTCCATCCATCGATGAAACTTGGGCTCATTGGACTTAAAGCGAGCATGGAATTGGATTTCCAGGATCAGGGCACCTATATCAACGGTTGAAGCTTCATTCCATACCCCCCTTTCCTTTCTGCCTTTAATCGAGGGGGGGTTTGGGGGTCTGGAATTGAGCATGCAACTCTCCAACGGTTAGTATTGAGCCGCCTAGATCAACGACGCTCAGGCATTTATGGCCCCCCTTTGCCATCCTATCTTTAATGAAAGAGGGGGGGTCCAGAATGATGTGTTATTATTGTGGAGCCCCTTGCCCATCTTGTCACCTTTGGTATCGTCCTCCCCATTGCCACCTGTTCTCCACATACCGCCTCCCTCTTCCCCTGTCATTTAGCCAACCTCCCTCTCTCCCTCCACTTGTCACCTCCTCAGCTTTTCTCCCTCTTGTCTCATGCCATGTGTCCCTCTCGTTCTCCGTCACCTCCTTCTGTACGCCTGAACTCCATTCTCTTCCCCCCTCTGTCCTATTCAGACTGCGTGGCATTCCTTAGTTGATGTCACAACTCCCATTTCTTCTCCAACACCTCCACAGTGTTCACGCCTTTAACCCCCGTCACACCCTCGTCCACATCCGCCATAGGGATCCCTCACAACATTCCAACAAAGTAGCATCCAAAGAAGAACCGTTCGGCTGATTCAAATGGAACCATTAGGAGACCTCCACGTCCCAGAAGGCATAGTTGACCAACCCCAACCCGATCCCAAAAATCAGTTATTGCAGCAATTGTTGGTGGTTGAACATCAGCTCCACCATAAAAGGAAGGTCCGACAAAGGACTAATTCATGTCAACTCACCTGAAATAGGACAATCTAAAATATGATGGTGTCTGTCATAGGTGCATGATCATCCTGAGTCTGCATAGGCAGGCTGTCAAAAGCCATGTAGATGCAATTATTTAATGCAGCATCTCATTTTTGCTGTTGTTGTTGTTTTTGAGTATATGTAGGTGTTTTCACAATTTTTGTAAGGATCGATGTTTGAGCAAGGCTCCCGATTGTAAATTTTTTATGAAGCATTGGTCTCTCTGGTTAATATAGAAGGCATTTGAGACTTCTTACTTTATGGATGTCAGCCTATTTTCCATCTCTTTGTTTACTGTGTTAGAACAACTCAGAATTGGAGGATCCAATTGAGTTGTAGCTGTTATGGGATGATGTAGGTTAGATCATTGTAACAGTTGCATTGTTTCTAATCGGTTCCTATGATTTTCTTAGCACTGAATGACTTGGAATTGGAGGATTCAGTGGAGTCACCCCTTAGCTCCTTGAAGCTCTGAACCAAGAGGATCTTGGCTTATGATTTTTTCATCCTCAAGCTTATGAAGGCCTATCACCCAAGGCAGTCTTACTCACCCTTCTCACAAGTCTTCCATCTACCACCCTTTAATCATCTATTGATGGAAGTTGGATCAAGACCTCCCTTTCTTTCTACATAGAAGGCCCAATTTCCTGAGTTAAAGATATATCTTCTTGAGTCTTTACCCATTCGATCACCCCATTAAACAAATCATGACATAAAATTGATGGGCATTGGGCTCTGCTTCTGCAAGCAATCCAGTAGTAACTTATGACGCTAACATTTTTGGCACCGCTACCAGGGACAAAGTTGAAGATTTTCCCTGGGAAGAACGACATTGAGCCTCTGATTCTGAGGGTGCATCAGACATCAGAGCCCTTCAAGATTGCTACTCTACACCTGGTGACTCCACTGTGGCGACTCCATTGTTTCCACTTCACTATTTTAGCACACCTGAAAGCTAACCTTAAGGAGATTTCTCGGGAAGGTTTCAGCAATTTCTTTCTCAACCTGAGAAGCTTCCTGGGGTAACAACAACATTAAGATCTGGCCTTTGATGGTGAACAAGGACCAGGCACTTTCAAAGTTGTAAATATTTCACCTGGTGACTCCATGATTCAAGGATAAATCAGTGACTCCACTGGTTCGATATGGAGAAAATCATAGCCCAAAGGTTTGTTTGTTGTGACTTTTCCCAGATAGTTGGTTTTCCTAATGCACTTCCTGATAGAGACATATGGGAAAATTTCCTTCCTAAATTTCTCGCAAAGAGTTGGGAGGTACCAGCTAAGCATTTACTAGACTTTCATGAGGTTATTCATCGACTTAATATCATGCATGAATATGTCCAGATTAACCTCTCCAAGTATTCATTAAAGGGAGCTGCTCTTGAATGGTTTCGGTCTCTTCCCACTGCAAGCATCCGCTCTTTAACAAGTTTTCATACGGCTTTCAATTCATTTTGTAAAGATTATTTTCCAGCTGATTGTTTGTATGAAAACTGTTGTGAGGAGTTTTCTTCGCTTCATGAAGCCTCAACTGACCCTGAAGACCATGTCCATGATAAATCTTTTACTGTGGAGGAAATCATTTGCCATGAAAAAATAGATGTGTTGAATGATATTAATTGTGTTAGCCCTAGAATGAAAGAATTTGACATTTTTTCAGATGCATCTGTTCTTTTATATGTTCATAATGATCAACATGTCTCTTGTGAAAATTATGAGTTTATATAGCATATGTGGTCTATAGTAGATGACTCACTTGGGTATCGAGTTGAAGTAGATGTTCCTATCAACCCTTCTTATGACGACGAAGACCTCCCCATTTTTAAAGAAAGGATGGTTGTGGAGGAGGATTTTTCTCTTTTCCTTCAAGGGGTTTCTCATGATATATTTTTTCCTGGGAATAAAGAGAAAATGATTATGTGTGAGAAGCCAAAACCAATAGCTCCCACTATCCCTAAAATAATTTTTTTTTACGGGATCATTGTTCTAGAGGAGGATCATATCAATGAAGGAAAACCCATTTTTGATGTATATTATAGTGATGATAAGCAACAATATTATCCTACATTTGATCACTATAGAGATACTGAAGAGCCAGTAAGAAAGTAGAACCACCCCATGGTCCCTATTTATGATGAATACAAATCAAACCTAGGGGAGAGCGAAGAAGAAGAGAAGAAAGAACCAGTGGAACAGGTGACTTCCTGCCTGGAGCCCGCCCATTCACCTATGAAGACTCATGAAGTTCATCCCTATAGGAGTAGCTGTCGAGCAGAGCAGGCCTACTGCTACCCTTTCCACAGGGTTTGCCACTCATTCTATGATCTTGTCTGCGAGTACATGGAGTGGCATGTCCTTTATGCCTTGGAGCCACCCTATTCCATATCAGCTTCAACCTGTGAGGAGAATTTGAAGAGTGTAGCCAGTCTGTTGTCACAGTTACACCATCTGCTGGTGATCATCGATGGAAAGAAAGAGCCTCCCTTCAGGAAGTTACTTGATTGGCTATGGTGGAAGTCTGCTTTCACCTAGCCCCATGTAAAGTGTTTTATTAGTTTAGGATTGTATATAAATAAGCTCCTTTGAGCATGCATATTTATTTTGTTGCTTTTATTTTTCGGCCTGTATTTTCAGCAGTGGGATGTTTTGAGCCTGACTCCATAGCCCAACAGTAAGTCAATGAAGTTGTGGAATGAGTTCTTAGAGAATCACAGGGATGACTCTATCCCCCATGGAGCCTAATGTCAGCAACAATTCTTGTCTTGGGCTTGAGAGCATCCAAAGCTTCAGGTTGCATGAAGAACACCCAAGCGTAGCATGTAAAGCCCCATTTCAGGCTAAAAATCAAGTGAGTGGGAGAAATTATGTTGTCAACAGCCCAAATTCATCCATAGGAGTAGATCAACAGTCAGCAAGAAATCACGGTTAGCGGAGATGCATTGGGATTAGCACAATGGGTAGCATCTATATTACATGCAAGAGAGGATATCAGTCGTCCATTCAAAGGACGCATGGCGCAAGATCTAGTCATGTCATATTTTCTACATTTAGGAGTTCAAAGGGTGAGGGTTTCACATCGTTCTACATCTCAAAACCTAAACCCCAAAATGCCAACAATCACCTTTGAAGCTGAGCCTACGGTCCTAGCATTCGGTCACGTCAAGCAAGCCTGGTAATGGAGGTATCCCTCTTCTGACATCAAATCCATCTAGGTCATTCATCTGAAGGACACACGATGCAATATCTAAGCCACAGGTGGGGCCTTTCAATATTTTTTTATTAAAAGAACCAAGGTCATGTCAACCGTCCATCCATCAATGAAACTTGGGCGCATTGGAATCAAAGGGAGCATGGATCTGGATGTATAGGATCGGGGTGACTAAATCAATGGCTAAAGCTTCATTTCGGACCCCCCTTTCCTTTCTGCCTTTAATCGGGGGGGTTCGGAATTGAGTGTGCATCTCTCCAACGACTAGTATCGAGTCGCCTAGATCAACGATGCTCAGGTGTTTCCAGCCTCCCTTTTCCATCCTGTCTTTAATGAAAGAGGGGGATTCCAGAATGATGTGTTATTATTGTGAGGCCCCTTGCCTGTCGTGTCATCTTTGGTATCATCCTCTGCGTTGCCACCTGTTATCCACCTACCACCTCCCTCTTCCCCTGTCATCTATCCAACTTCCCTCTCTCCATCTACATGGCACCTCCTCAGCTAGTCATTCTTTTTTATCCTACCATGTGTCCCTCTCATTCCCAGTCACCTCCTTCTATACTCCCAAACTCCATCCTCTTTCCTCCTCTATCCTATTCAGACTACGTGGCATTCCTCAGTTGATTTCATAGCTCCCATTTCTTCTCCATCACCTCTACATTGTTTAGGCCTTTAACCCTCGTCACACCCTCGTCCACATTCTCCATAGGTGTCCCTCACAGCAGTCCAATGAAGTAGTGTCCAAATAAGGACCGTTCAGCTGATCTAGGTGGCACCATTAGGAGACCTCCACATCCTAGAAGGCAGAGTTGATCGAGGCTGTCCCCAATCCAAAAAAGAAGTTATTGCGACAGTTGTTGGTGGTTGAACATCATCTCCTCCATAAAAGGAAGGTACAGAAAAGGACTAATTCATGTCGACTCACCTGCAGCAGGACAATCTGAAATCTGATGGCATCTGTCATAGGTGCACGATCATCCTGAGTCTGCATAGGCAGGCTGTCAGAAGCCATGCAAATGCAATTCTTTAATGCAACATCTCATTTTTGTTGTTGTTGTTTTTTTTGAGTATATGTAGGTATTTTCTCCATTTTTGTAAGCATCGATGGTTGAGCAAGGCTCCCGATTGTAAAGTTTTGATGAAGCACTGGTCACTCTCGATAATATATAAGTCATTTGAGACTTCTTACTTTATGGATGTTAGCCTCTTTTCCATCTCTTTGTTTACTGTGTTAGAACAAATCGGAATTGGAGGATCCAGTCAAGTTGTAGTTGTTATAGGATGATGTAGGTTGGATCACTGTAACAGTTGCATTGTTTCTAAACGGTTCCTGTGATTTTCTTAGCGTTGAACGACTTGGAATTGGAGGATTYAGTCAAGTCACCCCTTGGCTCCTTGAAGCTCTGGACCAAGAGGATCTTGGCTTATGATTTTTTSATCCTCAAGCTTCCGAAGGCCTGTCACCAGAGGCAATCTTGCTCACCCTTCTCATAAGTCTTCCATCTACCACCCTTTAATCATCTACARGGATGATTTTAAGGATGGAAATTTATTTTAAAATGTAGAAACCTTGGTGAATCTTAGTAATCCTTCATATGCCAACTATAAATATTTAGCGATATTTTTGTAAAAATATTCAAATTTCTAAGGATTCTATATAGTTTGTACAACATTTTGGTGATTTTTAAGGTAAAATAATTTTATCCTATAGAATTTGGGCGAAACATTTTTAGAATAGCGAATCTTTTTTTGGGAAAAAMCATGGAAAATTAGCCCATGAGAGAAATTTATCCCTTAAAATCATCCCTGAGAYTCATCTACTGACAGAAGTTGGATCAAGACCTCCSTTGCTTTCTACATACTAGGCACTGTTTCCTGAGTTAAAGCTATATCTTCTTGAKTCTTTACCCATTCGATCACCCCATTAAACAAATCATGACATAAAAATAATGGGCGTTGGGCTCTGCTCTTGCAAGCAATCCAGGAGTGACTTCTGACGCTAACACACTTGAATAAATAGGACCAATAATTTACATTCTTGAGGTAAGAAATTTACATCATAAAAGAAAGAGGGCAAGTAATACCCAACATTAAGGATGTTATATGTAGTGTCTCTCCAAGCATGGTGACACCCACGCACACCCTTATGAAACATAATTATTATGCCTTAGGTTTCTTCTTCTATGAGGCAATTTAGTAGGATTCCCCCCGGGTCCTTCAAAAAAAAATTTTCCCCTAAAATGCAATATTTACAGCTTTAAGTTTAATAGATCTAGCCCTAGATTTATCCTATGTGGGTGAGTAGCTAAAATTTTGAAAGTAAAAGATGATACCTTTATACCAATCAAATAGGGAAAATTCATCACTTAGCTCTAAGGATGGTTCTTTTGTTTCATCCTCTTCATACTATGTTACTACGATGTTTGTTGATAGTGCATTCAAGTATAAAACTTTGCAGGTATATTCAACCAACAATTTAGCTAGTCCTTGTCCTTTTACTAGATTTATGGGCTTGATATCCACATCATACTCTTGAATCTTCGCAAACCATTTACCCCATTTTCCCTCACTGTCAGGATGTGTGACAATATGCTTTATAGTATTGGTAGGCACATAAGACAATATCTTAGAGTGCAGTATATAATATCTGAAATCCTTTAATTCTTTGACTAATGCATAAGCCTATTTTTCCATGATATTATAATTCATCTCAACATCTCTGAAGGCATTGTTGAAAAAGGTTATGGGATGATTTTGGTCTGTTCCAATTTTCTAAAGAAACATAGGATATGTTGTATGTGTTGATTTGGAAGAGAATATAAGGAAATCTGTTGGCAGCCAATTCACATTTTTATACTATCCTTATAAGCTGCCTACACCAGTGTTTTGCAACCCTTGATTTTCATCGCAATATTTGGAATAAAAAAACACTATTATTTTGTACATTTGCACACTTACCTTTGTTCTCGTTTTCACGACTGCAAGCGTGAAAACTTTGTTTTCGAAGTCACATTAAAATCGTCACTAGATTATTTTGGTTACTCTTGTCTAGGTGTTTATTGCATTTCCAATTTAATTATAGTTGCACAGTTGGCAAGATACCAAGATCTTTACTCATTTGGCATTCTTTAATTGTTAATATGACTTCGTTTTTACAAGACTGTGATGATATTCTTATGATCAAGTTTCTGATGCATTGGTGGTTTTATTTCTATGTTCTTTCATCGATTTCTTTGATACATTGGTTTCATGAAAACATTGACATTGTGGTTAGACCCTTGCTATAAATCATTTCATACATATTTGACATGATCGAAACCTTGGTGTTGATTTTGAATCATTATTTTGGTTTTAAAACTATGCTAAAACTATTGCTCGCGAAAATGTTTGGTCCACTTACCATAGATTTCATTGAATGTTTGAATGGAATGGTTTTTAACATATGCAATAGTGATTTGAATAATTATATGCATCATCGGTTGTACTGTGGGAAATGACTGTTTTGCATGGGCTGCGATAGCTCCACCACCTTCGCACATTCGGTCATTAATGATTTCCCCCTATACTAGGTTAACTTTGTTGTTTTCGGGTAAGCCCATGAGCTATCAACCTTGCATATACTCTGTTCGAACCCTTGCCCGATCACCCTGCTCACCATGTGCTCTTGTCTATGGCACTGGTGGTGCACATAGAGACAAACGGTAGCCAAACTCTTTTACTATTCGATAATGCCCATAAGGATTTAGAAAATGGTGGTTRGTTGGTGTTTATATAGAGGTTCGAGGGTTTCAACCTTTCRGTTGCCCAACAATTCACCCTCACCTTCGATGGGTGCAGGGATAAAGTCAGAGACATACAGCTTGATCTCAATGAGGAATTCTTAAGTTCGGKTAYAGGTCAAAGATGGTTTAAAAATTCCAAAGTAGATGAGGTGCCATGGCCATTACTATTYGTATCAAGAAAGATTGTTTCCTGTGATAAAGGTATGCCTATTTCTACCCTCAAACCCAGGTGGCACGATCTTTTGGTAATTGTGAAACAATTTGTGACCTATGAAGGTTGGTATGGCTTGGTGTTTCTGTATCACCTCCTGTTATTGATGAATTTCATAGGATACCCTTTGAATATGCCACATTATTTCTTGTGTAGTCTTTACAAGATGTCTAAAAGATTCAAGCATGAGAATGATGATAGCAGCCTTTTTCATCACGGCTTGATTAAGCTCATCATCGTCCACCATTTGAGCCTTCATGGTGATAATTGGCAAGCCTTCCTATCAAAGAATGGCTTTGACAATCCCAAGTCTGCTCAAATCGACAAGGTTTTGGTTATGGAAACTTTGGTTGGGCCAGCCGTGCCATTCCATATCCTTCTACCCCCTACCAAACCCTCAGATTGCCCTGACATAGATCTACCCGATGCCATAGACAAACCATGTACTAAAGACAAGATTGAGGCCGTTAAGAAGCCTGTGAGGAAGAAAGGTAAGAATGATACTACTGTCAATAGTAGGGGGAAGAAAAATGCTCGATTGATATCAAGACTTTCCCGGAACAAGCCTAAACAAAAAATTGACCAAAAGCCCATAGTGTTGAGTGAGGACTCAGACTCCGATATTGAGAATTTCCTAGCTGAGGAGTACCTCTATTCCCATGGAATATGCTCTAAGTAACCCTATTACTATGTATCTAACTTACCCCCGTGCCTCAAAAACGACCCAAACTACCCGAGAATCAAGCTGCACAAGGAAACCCCTGGTAATCTGAATAAAACCTCACCTGTGATACCAAAGCCTGATCAATTTTTGTGTACACAATGTAATGCTTGGATAGAGAATTATTACACCGATTTTCCCCTGTTACAATCAAAGATCAAATCATTAGAAGAACGGGTGACAGTGCTGGAAAAGGAGAACGACAGGCTATGGACCAATGAGAAGAAACAAAAAACCACCGGTTCAATTATCTTCAGAAACATCGAAGCAACATCAGCCTTTGTAAATTCAAAATTATCATGACCGAGTTGTTTTATGATTGTCCAGGTATGAATTTCGATATGAATTTTGTTTTTTGAGTTGGTTCGAATTGATATAACCAATTGGATTTGCTTCCAATAGCTCTGTTCATTTTGATTCAAAATGATTCTGTTACTTTCATTTTACCAAAATAATTTCATTATGAATCATGAGTGGGAAATTTGTTTGTTAAACTCGGACACACCTATGATTTAGTTAATATGATTCTATTGTTCTCAGATTAGTAGAAGCGATTGATTGGTTTTGACTTGGTTTGGTTCTCTTTAGAATAATTTTGTCGGTTTGAATTAACGTAATCAATGGGGTTTGCTTTCGTTTAGTTCTTCCCAAATTGGTTTCATTTTGTATAAATTTATTCCTTTGGATTTCGATTGCATCTGACCTATACAAGAGATTTATTTGCTAAAATCAGACACAACTATGATTTAGTTAATGAGATTTTATTATTCTCAGTTTAGTATAAATGATTGATTTGTTTTCTATTTTGTTTAGATTTCTTTTTGAAACAATTATGTATGGATAGTCGATTGGTTTTGATTTCGATTAAGTTCTGTTTGTTTCTAAACGATCCTATTGACTTTAATTTACTAGGAACGATTATGTTTTGGATTGAATCAATATTTTCATTTTGGATTATGATTGTATTCCACCTGCACACAAGATTTGTTTGCTAAATTCAGACACGGTTATGTTTTGGTTTTGCATAACGATTGTGTCGATCTTAAATCGGTTCAATTCATTCCTGTTTGATTTGATTCACAAACAATTCTACTTGCCTCGATTAGCACAGTTGCTTGCATAAATAAATGGATTCAAAGTTAGTTTGGATTTAAACGATCTTGTTAATTTAGTTTTGATTCGAAAAATGATTTTGTTAATGCTTGAGGCGACATAAACTATTGCATGAATGATTTGTTTAACCGATTACAGTTTGTGTCAATTGAAATAGGTTCATGAAAATGATTTCATTGCTTTTGAATTATCTAAGCAATTTTGTTTACCCCGAATTGGTGATAACAAATGTTGAACAAAATGCATGTATCTTTCGATTGACCACGATTTCATTTGTTTCAAATCAGCATAGAAGTTTTGATTTGAATAATTCATTTGATTTCCATTAGCAATTAAATATTTGTTTAATAGTTTGAATATAATTCTTTAAGTTTTGGATTGATTTGAAGATGATTCTGTGCTCAAATTAGACCAGCTACAGAATCGCAAGATTCTGTAGCTAGTCTTAAAAATTAGATTTTTGTCAATTTTATAAATAAAATATCCTCTAATCTTGTCTATTCTTGTCCTCTTTCAGGTGCATATGAATTACAGTGATCAATTGGGCATGTTGTAGCAGTTTAGGAGATACTTTTGTGATGTAGTTTTTCTTTTAAGTTGTTAGATTGAGTTAGAAATAGAGATTTGGGATATTATCCCCGGATTTTTGTAAACTGTTTTGATAATTCCCACAGGGATGTTTTACCGTGTGGGAAGTCTTCAAATACTTGTTTTTTTTTGTAAAAAAGGATCATCATCACTGTTGGGAGAACAAAACTATGGATTTATGATTCAGACTGAGATGAAAGTTGATGYCTTGTAACAACTTTCGCTTTCAATATATCAAACTTTTGTTTCAAATTTTCTGCATATCAGTTTGMAATTAATTATCGACTACTTTAGCTATCATGATTCATTGCATGTTGATGTTATTTGATTTATATTTGTCCATATCTGATCTCTCTTATTTAAAWATACAACAATCACTTTATTTCAATTTAATGAATACAACTTTATCTTTTTCATTAATTGAATTGTTTTGCACAAATTGTTGCACATAGATTTATCTAATTGTGATGGTTTGTAAATCATAAAATTGTTGTTATATTTTATGTCTTGTTTGTCCTGTCGTTTATATTTGAAGAGCATAGTTKCTTCTTGTTTACGAGAAGCTCGTGGATAATCTGGTGCAGGTTTCCTCCCACCAAACAACTGAATCAACTATTATACATAGGACAAACCTGRAGCGTTACTTTAGGTGAGTTTGCTATATGTTGTTTAATAGTTAATTTATTAGTGTTATTTAAGTAGTTTAGATAGATATATATATAGTTTAGATTCTTAGTTAGGATTATTATTTTAGTTTCTTAKCTTAGATAGTTTTTCAGTTTATTTCTTTCTCATAAAATTATAAAAATAARAAAACAATAGTTTTGTTGTCTTAGGATAGTTTACAAATGTTTTTTGCAGGTTTTCATTTAAATATGTAATTTGTAAATATTGTACATTTGTGAGTAAGATTTAATTCTGTTGATAGTTGAATGTTAAATTTCATAGAGTTATTATAGTATTAGATAGTAAATTATATATATTAATAGTTCAGATTTGTTTATTAGTTTGTTTTAATTGTTATTTTCATTTATATTAGTTCCTTAGTGTAGTTTTCATTTGTTTTCCTGGGACTTATATCGGCTAATGGAGCCGCTAAACCCGTCAGGGTGGGTCATCCCAAATGGCTTGGGTTATTTAGACAACCTTGGACCGGATCCACTCTTCCAGTTGGCGAGTGTTCATTTTCGCCCATCAACAAATGGTGCTAGAAGGAGGGTCTAAAATTTATTAATGGAACAAGGCGGTCGTAATAATCCTCCACCACCTAATCGCTCACCTATAGTGACAAGAATTCATTTGAACGACAACATCTTCCCTCAAAAAACAACCACATCAAACGACGATCCATAGATCACAGTTGAGCCAACAACCCCAAATCCTACAAGTGGGGACATACAAGATATTTTCCGCCAATCTCTCATAAGAACACATAGTGCCTTAGCCCGTTTGAGGCAACCAAATCGACCGTTGGACCAACCTTTATATTTATATGATATCAAAGAACAACTTGGAGGCACTAACCTCACTGTGAACCCTACAAATCCAATCCTCACTCCTGTTGTAGGAGGATTTGGGATACCACCCTCACCACCTCCATCATCCCCTTCTTCTTCGGGAGAAGACTCTTCTAATGAAGACAGTTCCCCTTCGTAGCCTTCCACACCAACTACACCAATGGCCAACCAGAAAAATCTTGCTAGACCTTGGCTTGATCAAGATGCAGTAGTTGTACCTAGAGCTTAGCATCCCTTACCCAAACATCCGGAGAAGTGGCTTCCCAAGTTTGACCCTGACTCTAAAAAGATCGCTGAAGATCACATTACAAAGTTTATGTTATACATAAGACTCCAAAATGTCAAGCATGAAGACATAGTATGTAGGTTGTTTCCCTATACTTATGAGGGAAATGCATCTACATGGTACTTTTCCCAGCAACCCCATACCATCGTGTCTTGGGAAAAGTTTGAGTCATGCTTTTTGGAAAAGTTCAGAGACGATAAGCCTCTGAAAGTCCTAGTCATCGAGATTTCTAACTTAAGAATGAACCCAAAAGAGAAAGTTAAAGACTTTAATCAAAGATTCTTAACACTTAAAAACTGAATCCCTACAGATTCCATGCCTGCCGAGAATCTTATAATAGCATACTATACTAAAGCACTACATCAAAGTATATCCATTTGGGTTAAAAAATCTAAGAAAGCCACATTGTTAGAGGCCTTTGAAGAGGCCATCCAGATTGAAAAAGACATACTTATTCTAAAAGATACTACTAGCAACAAAACAGAGACTAGTTCTTCTTCCAAAAAGAAGATCAAAATCCTCCCTAGACCTACTCAAAGTAAAGCACAACCTGAAAGCTCTTATTTAGAAAAATTAACTAAAGTTGTTCAAAAACTGTCGAATCAAGTTATAGATTTTAAACAGACGGTCGAAGAAGCTTCCTCGAGCAAAGGACCTTACAAAACCCTGTTTAGGAAGCCTTTTCCCACCAACCGACCTAATCCAAATACTGAGGGTATTAATCTAGAAAGTCTGCAATACGCCCTTCAAAAAATTCTAGAATCCCAAGATAACTTGATGCCTCCTGAGATTCCCGGGGAGGTAGTTGAACCAGAGAAAGATCAATAAGAAGAGTCTTCTCCAAACATTTTTGCACACTTCTTGGATTGCATTTTTCAAGATAACTTCGAGACAGTACATCCCTATAACACTAGGAGTAAGACAACAAACAAACATTATGCCGAAAACACTACGACTTTGCCTCAAAAGCAATCTAAACCAGCTGAGACTAAACAGAGTCATGTAAACCCCAACTTAAATTATGATTTAGTTGAATATCTTAAAAATTTAAGGGCTAACATTTTTGTTTATGATTTATTGTAGTTTCCATTTCTGCTACAAAAAATGTTACAGAATATCGCAGAGAATGGAAAAAATGGTAATTCAAACAGTAACAAGGTTGTTCAGAACAAAGTTCCTCCAAAGACATCCACTAAGAACAATCCTGATCCTCATGATAAAGGAAACCTTCCTCTAAATAATGTAAATAATGTAAATAATGTAGATAAAGTAGCTTTAAAAACTGTGAGTAAAAAGCCACAAACTACCACCCTTAGTACTTTCATAAATGTACCCCCATTTTTGTTAACTTTCGAAATCTTTAATAGAAACATGCACAATTGTATGGTAGAATCAGGAGCATCATCCAATGTGATGCCATGGTCTATGTGTCAGAATATTAACGTTGAAGTTGAAATATCCACTTTAAAAATCATACAACTTGATCGAACCAGTGTTAATGTTGTAGGTGAATTAAGGAATGTGCTTATAAGATTATCATCTAACCCCAAGGTTCATTAAGTCATTGATATTATTGTTGTGGATATTCTAGAAGTGTATGGTCTGCTTTTAAGTAGGGACTGGTCAGAGCAGCTACACGGTTATTTTGCAACAGATTGGTCTCACCTGTGGCTTCTAGAGAATGACAAGCCCAACAAGATCAAGGTAAATTGTGAACACTACCTTAAGTTCATGGTCACAGATTTGAATGATCCCAACGAACCATTTACACCTTCTACTAATTCACCCGAAATACAAGGGATGTATACCTTTTTCAACAATTTCATGGTGGAGGCTTTAGCTATCACCAACCCATAACAACAGTCCAAGATTGTAGCATATGTGCAGCCAACAGCTTCTACACAACGGTCTCATGCACCCGATAAAAATCAAATTTGGTCTCTTTATTTTGACGGGTCAAAGTCCAAAGAAGGAGATGGTGCAGGCTGCATTATTATTGACCCCTCATGTAACAAAACCCTAATTTCATGTAGGTTATAATTTGAATGTACTAATAACACATCAAAATATGAGGCTTTACTGCAGGGTCTCAAAAATGCTCTAGACATGAACATTCAAAACTTGACTATTTTTGGCGATTCTGAAATCATGGTTAGATAGGTAAGAGATTCTATCCACTATCTTTCTCCGCATNTTGGGATACCACCCTCACCACCTCCATCATCCCCTTCTTCTTCGGGAGAAGACTCTTCTAATGAAGACAGTTCCCCTTCATAGCCTTCCACACCAACTACACCAATGGCCAACCAGAAAAATCTTGCTAGACCTTGGCTCGATCAAGATGTAGTAGTTGTACCTAGAGCTTAGCATCCCTTACCCAAACATCCGGAGAAGTGGCTTCCCAAGTTTGACCCTGACTCTAAAAAGATCGCTGAAGATCACATTAAAAAGTTTATGTTATACATAAGACTCCAAAATGTCGAGCATGAAGACATAGTATGCAGGTTGTTTCCCTATACTTTTGAGGGAAATGCATCTACATGGTACTTTTCCCAGCAACCCCATTCCATCATGTCTTGGGAAAAATTTGAGTCATGCTTTTTGGAAAATTTTGGAGACGATAAGCCTCTGAAAGTCCTAGTCATCGAGCTTTCTAACTTAAGAATGAACCCAAAAGAGAAAGTTAAAGACTTTAATCAAATATTCTTAACACTTAAAAACTGAATCCCTACAGATTCCATGCCTGCCGAGAATCTTATAATAGCATACTATAATAAAGCACTACATCAAAGTATATCCATTTGGGTTAAACAATCTAAGAAAGCCACATTGTTAGAGGCCTTTGAAGAGGCCATCCAGATTGAAAAAGACATACTTATTCTAAAAGATACTACTAGCAACAAAACAGAGACTAGTTCTTCTTCCAAAAAGAAGATCAAAATCCTCCCTAGACCTACTCAAAGTAAAGCACAACCTGAAAGCTCTTATTTAGAAAAATTAACTAAAGTTGTTCAAAAACTGTCGAATCAAGTTATAGATTTTAAACAGACGGTCGAAGAAGCTTCCTCGAGCAAAGGACCTTACAAAACCCTGTTTAGGAAGCCTTTTCCCACCAACCGACCTAATCCAAATACTGAGGGTATTAATCTAGAAAGTCTGCAATACGCCCTTCAAAAAATTCTAGAATCCCAAGATAACTTGATGCCTCCTGAGATTCCCGGGGAGGTAGTTGAACCAGAGAAAGATCAATAAGAAGAGTCTTCTCCAAACATTTTTGCACACTTCTTGGATTGCATTTTTCAAGATAACTTCGAGACAGTACATCCCTATAACACTAGGAGTAAGACAACAAACAAACATTATGCCGAAAACACTACGACTTTGCCTCAAAAGCAATCTAAACCAGCTGAGACTAAACAGAGTCATGTAAACCCCAACTTAAATTATGATTTAGTTGAATATCTTAAAAATTTAAGGGCTAACATTTTTGTTTATGATTTATTGTAGTTTCCATTTCTGCTACAAAAAATGTTACAGAATATCGCAGAGAATGGAAAAAATGGTAATTCAAACAGTAACAAGGTTGTTCAGAACAAAGTTCCTCCAAAGACATCCACTAAGAACAATCCTGATCCTCATGATAAAGGAAACCTTCCTCTAAATAATGTAAATAATGTAAATAATGTAGATAAAGTAGCTTTAAAAACTGTGAGTAAAAAGCCACAAACTACCACCCTTAGTACTTTCATAAATGTACCCCCATTTTTGTTAACTTTCGAAATCTTTAATAGAAACATGCACAATTGTATGGTAGAATCAGGAGCATCATCCAATGTGATGCCATGGTCTATGTGTCAGAATATTAACGTTGAAGTTGAAATATCCACTTTAAAAATCATACAACTTGATCGAACCAGTGTTAATGTTGTAGGTGAATTAAGGAATGTGCTTATAAGATTATCATCTAACCCCAAGGTTCATTAAGTCATTGATATTATTGTTGTGGATATTCTAGAAGTGTATGGTCTGCTTTTAAGTAGGGACTGGTCAGAGCAGCTACACGGTTATTTTGCAACAGATTGGTCTCACCTGTGGCTTCTAGAGAATGACAAGCCCAACAAGATCAAGGTAAATTGTGAACACTACCTTAAGTTCATGGTCACAGATTTGAATGATCCCAACGAACCATTTACACCTTCTACTAATTCACCCGAAATACAAGGGATGTATACCTTTTTCAACAATTTCATGGTGGAGGCTTTAGCTATCACCAACCCATAACAACAGTCCAAGATTGTAGCATATGTGCAGCCAACAGCTTCTACACAACGGTCTCATGCACCCGATAAAAATCAAATTTGGTCTCTTTATTTTGACGGGTCAAAGTCCAAAGAAGGAGATGGTGCAGGCTGCATTATTATTGACCCCTCATGTAACAAAACCCTAATTTCATGTAGGTTATAATTTGAATGTACTAATAACACATCAAAATATGAGGCTTTACTGCAGGGTCTCAAAAATGCTCTAGACATGAACATTCAAAACTTGACTATTTTTGGCGATTCTGAAATCATGGTTAGATAGGTAAGAGATTCTATCCACTATCTTTCTCCGCAT
>JZKD02S0146427.1:8402-23682 GCA_000966675.3 Picea glauca
CCCACTTAAATGTTCAAGTACAAGATGATTCAAAATGAAAATGTCTCCTTGGTATATATAGGAGACTAGGAGGTATAATTACAACTAATGACCTATAGCCGACATAAATAAAATAACATTACTAATCTAATATGCCCCAATTAAGGGTTAATGAGACAATATTAGGGCTTAACAGACACTCCTACGAGATATTGTTATTCAATAACAATAAAGATTACACAACTGTTATGATGTTTTCCCTGAGGACACACTTGAATTTGTTATCTACTTTCATTGATATCGTATAAAGAGATTGGTTAGCTCCCACTTCTTCTTTCCATTTCTTCATCCATTTGAAAATAAAAGAGTAGAGCATTTATTTTTTCTCCTTGAATTGAGAAAGGATTATGGTTGAATGATTATGCATACAGGAATAACCCCCCTCATACTTAACTTTTTTCATGAGTTATTCCCAATTCCCAGTCATTTTTCCATTAAATCCGCTCACTTCCGCCTATTGCATAATTATTCTAGTTACATCTTCTAAAATTACTATTCTTATTCTACAAAACCACGAGTTCTGAGTTCTAAATCTGTTGAAAACAAATTTCTCTGTGGAGTCTCCAGTTTGTTGACAATTAAATTCACAACAAAGTTTTTCCTGCAAAGTTTTTCTAAAGCCTATTATTATAAAAGATAAATAATAATACTAGGTGGGACCCCCTTGTAGATTGGAGATCAAGTTGGGTGCTTATATGATGTTATGCTATTTTTTGGAACTACTTACATGGTTGACGATATCTTGTTTTATTGGATAATTTATCAGGCATATTATACATGGTTCCTTTGTTGTTCCAAGCTCATGTTTTATACCGATGTTTTTCATGGTTATCATTGTTGTCTGTCCTTGGATCTATTACTTGGGACACTTGTGACAAACATATGTTAGTAAGAACAAATGAAAGGAAATTAAAAGGAGATTAAGCAATGTGAAACCAAATTAAAAGGAGAAATTATCCTATGCTAGCATGCTATACTATATGCATTAAAAAGATTGTGGCAAATCCTAGCTAATATATGATAGCCATGCGATTTATTGAGGTTTTATAGAACATAGTTGACATGCATTTATGTATAGTGGAGATGGTAATATATGACGTGGGTGGCGCTCTTGGAAATTAAGGGTTGTTGGTATCGATGCATGGTTCAAAGTGGATGATTTGTTTGATTAGTAGTTGGCGTGTACTAAGAATTGAATGAACTTGAAGTGTGCAGGTGATGTGCATTTACTGCACATCACCTTTACTTCTTCCATTGGCCACCACCCTAGTCAGGTTATTGTTCAAACATTGTTGTTGTGGTTATGCTCAGATTTCTTAGTAGAGAGGAACCACTCGGCCAACTCGTGTTTTAAGGCGTTCGATTATAGGTATGTCTTGTTTTGTCCCTTCATGAGTTTTCTCTAGTTATGAAATGGATGTTGGCTCAAGTGTATTGGTTTGTACCTTCCTTAAGTATTGCAACTGTGTAAAATTGTGATTGTGAAATGAAACATTGATGATTTTCTCTACAATGATGTTGAATTCATAGTGTTACTGGTCATCTTGGGTGTTAGCAGCCACAAGGGATCTCTGTTATCCTTGTTGGTTTAGTTGGAGGGTGTTTGTTGGTCTTGGTTGGCTATCTTCATGCTTTCGTATTGCTGTATCCAGTCTGTGGGATTTTATAGGGTTTAATGATTGGAAGCGCTTGTGTCACCACACATTGTACTTCTAGGCATTGGGTTGTTTTCACCACTAAGGGTCGTGCAATGAGCTATGTTGTTCCTTCTAGACCCTATCTTCACCTTAGCGTTGTGGTTGTTTGATTGAAGAGACATGAGTGTTATACCCTGCATGTGTCAGGTATCATTTCCAAGTCGAGTTGAGCCTTATTCCTCTATTATGGCCTCTCCTGTCACATGTTTTCATCATCTTGTCCATGAAGTAAGTTGTAGTGTTCTCTATGTATGTGTCGTTAGTCTTGTAGGTTTTACTATTGAAAGGAGCCGACTCTAGTGTTGGCCAGGAAGAAAACACTTAACTCCTCCAGTCTGAGGGTTTTAGAGAGAATACTGTCAAGCTTGTCAGGTTTACTATGGGTTATTGTGGATTGAAATGTATTCTCGATTAATTTAAATGTAGGCTCACCCAATTGGTTATGTGACAATCATGTTGATTTTGGTATCTAGTCATTGCCTATGTTATTAAAATGGAAACCCTGCATTGATAATTGGATAGTTCAAAATACACAGTCGCTCTCTTGTGGTTGATAACCCAGTATTGTATTTTGAGGAAGTTACAGCCTCGCTTCACGTAAATGTGTGGGTATGTGTGGTTTCCACAACATGCTAGGATGGTTGTTGAATTTTTCCACAGTCCAAGTATTTCGCTCGACATTGAATTGGTTGATCGGTTGATACATAGTTACTGTCTTTTAACATTTGAATATTATTTGGATTGATAAATCAACCTGATGGTTGTGTTAATACTGTGCTGTGTGTTTAGAATTATAAAATGGTAATGTTGCACCGTGGTTTTTGGGTGGTTACCCACTGTGTATGTTATGAAAATCTAGGATTGCACACTCAGAGGTAATCACAACAGTTTTCTAGATATGGATTTGTTGCATTTAGATTATGGTATTATGAGGATGGGTATGCTGTTGTTGCCTTGTATTAGAGGGATAGCCATACATTTTGAATGTTTAGAATTAAAATAAATTTGGGCCTGTACAACCACAAAATTGCAACTACGTTAGGTCGAATGGTTGATTATTTCACGAAAGACTATGAGTTTGAATGATGATTTTTATCAGCGTGTTTAATTGGCAAATCGAGATATTTTCAAGATAAATATAGACCCTTGTGTTGACCATCCATTATGTATGCAAATTAATTATTTAGTGAATTAAAGCACAAAATCAAGCATGATTTTTATGTCTACATTTATTGATTGAAATGGTTGGCAGTAGTCGATAAGCAAAGTGAAGAAATTGACTGTGTATTCATTTGTGAAATTGATCAGATATTAAATGAATAAAAGCAAAGTGGTTAAAGATTTGATTAAGCACAGTGGACTAGATAATGAACATAGTTGTTTGGCTATGCACAATGGTTGTTAGTTGGGTCACAATAGTCATTCGGTCAGTGTATTTCCTTGTATAGAAAAATTATATGGATTACATAATTGATTTCATGAACAATATCCATTTTCCTTTTTCCACACCATTACTCTACTTTCCATTAATTATAACCCCCTCGCCTTCTCATATTCATTCTTCACTCCCTGTTCTAAAATTGATTACAGTCGAAAGCATTTCAGTGTGAAGCAGTTGCAAGTGGCAGTGTCTTGGTTGGATTATAGTGATGTTGTTTTTATTTGCATTACAGTTTATTGTTGTTGTCGTTGAGAAGTAATCGTGTTCTTTTTCCCCTCATTATATCATGTTTCGCTCAATACAAACCCCTTGCATATCCCAGAACCGTTTGTTCACCCCCTGCTCATCAACAAACAATTTAACAATTGGTATGGATTGGATTGCATGAGTTTGATATATTGCTGAGCCAAAATCTATTTCATATTTTTAAAGAGTTGTCATGTATGGTTAATTAAAAGATCATTTTCTAATCAATCACACATGCAGGGATGAGATATTCAAATAAAAGGCTAAAAAAAGAGGCCTATTATGCCTCTATCAAAGAGAAGGCCGCTATTGTCCCTCCTTCATCTTCATATAATTATGGTAAATTTGTGTCCTCCCACTTACATTGGAAGGAAAATTGTTCTCATATGATCAACAACATGAGACTTAAGGATTCCACATAGCCTAAGGCATGTGCAAAAGGAATAAAATATGATAGCATCAATGAAGGAAAGATGGCCTCACAAACTGGAAAATATGGCTTTTGAGTTTTATTTTATCTATTATTGGTGACAGTTGACTTCAGGAATGTTTGGACAATATGTTTTATTTGTGGATATATGAGTAATGTTTTTTAAAAACAAGTTTCAAATATCATGAACTAAATTAACAAATGTGAATGTGTGGAGGGGATTCACAGGGAGGTGTGTTTTTATTAACTAATAGTTATGTTATGATTGTCATAAGCTGATGGGAGTCACAAGGGGTCCCATCTTCTAGTTATTATTTAATTATAAGCCTTATTATGATTAGTACTTTTCCCCCTAACTAAAATTTGGTTGAATCTTTTATTTAACTTAACTAGTGAGTTGGTTCAACTACTTCAACCAATTCTAATTTGTTAAAATCAAAAGGAAAGGGAGGAACAAGAGAAGGATGGAAGCATAAGCATACTAAGGTTTGCTCTTTGAGTTTATGTTGAGATAGTTCATTTTTCATTCATTCATTTATTCATCACAATCCTAATTCTCTTTTATGATAGAAGGGTCTTATTGTAGACAATAATATTCAGTGTTGAATCACATCATTCAAACACTTGTTTTTCAGAGGTGTTGGTCTATCTTTGATAGTCTATGTAGACTTGTTTGTTTGTGAATTAATTTTCATGACTGACAAAGGCTATTGTGAAAATTTGAGTGGGAAACAATATGTGGCAAGCTGATCCATATTTTAGAGTTCAATTTTGGTTTTCTGTTAGAGGTCCTTTTGTATGTTCCATCGGGGATGTCTAAGTTTGACTTTGGTCCAAAATTTCTGCATCAAAGTTTTGTAAAGAAAATGACTCTTTGGTGAATTTGAATGAAATAAAGGATTGCTTTATATCTCATCTATCTTGATTATCATCTTGGTGAATTTACTTCTATATTTACATTTATTTCAACAATTGATATGTTCAGAAAATTGCATAAAAATTAAATTTCCAACAAGTTTTTTGTGGATAAAAGACTAGCCTAAGCACTTGTAATTAATACTTATGAGTTAGGATGTTATTTTTGTTGGCTATAAATATAGGGTGATATTCCCGTCCACTTTTCTCTAGCCAAGTAGACTCTGAAAATTATTGAGTAAGATCATTTCATATCTTTTCCTCAACAAGTTTGTTCCCTCCTGAGTCATATTTTAGTTCTAGATAATGATATACATGTGGTCGAAGTCATGTTGGGTTTCCTATTGATTTTTTTTTAGTCAGATTTTTGTCTGTCCGTACCTATCAGTTTTGATCAATTCATAGCTGATAATATTCATAAACAACTAGTGAAATTTTGTTCTCTAAGGCATTTAAGATATTACACCTATTTGCTGAAGATTTTCCTGGAGACCAATAAGAGAGAATTCTCTGAAGTAGCATTCATATAAATTGAATGTAAGAGGATGAGATTGATCATCTTCATTAAGAAATTTATTTCCAAGGATTATAGTTTGATTTTCAACACCAGTTTGCCTAGAGTTTTGGATGACATGAGGAGCTATCTGCAACCAAATCCAGAAAACAGAGTGGGGGATTGGGTACTGTTCATGTACTCAACAATGATATGGGTTTATGGTTGTGATTAATACCCCTATATATTGCCTATATTTTTGAACCCCAGAGTCTTTTCCCTTGAATTCATGAATAAAATGTATATTTTAACCTTGTACAATATTTACTACAAACATATTTTCAGTAAAAGAACAAAAAATATACAATGGAAAATACAAACATTACACATGGATTTTTCCCCTGGAAACCGAAACCGGGAAAACCAACATATTCTATATTCATTCATGGTGATACATTGTTTACAATACAATATACATATAGGATCCAGTGGCATCCAAAACCCTAACCCAATGACCTGGATTAGTCAACAACCCTAATTCCTTAACTAAAAATAGAAAACCATTGGCAAGGAAACAATGTGGAGAAAAACCACCTGAATATGTGACATGTTTCCTGAGGAAGAAAAAATACTCGTGCAAAGAATATAACACATACCTAACATTCTCCCATTTTTTGTTTTCTTTGCATGCAGGGGGTTACAGGGTGACATAGTCAACAATCCAGGGAAGCGATTCCCATGGACCCTCTACACCAAGAGATCTTCTCAGTGCTCACAGATTTTGTTCATGAGTCTGCAACATTCTTCAAAGTGTACACCTTCATCAGCGATACTTTCTTTTCTTCAATCATGTCTCTCACAAAGTGATATTGAATATCAATATTCTTTTTCTTTGAATGATAAGCCGGGTTCTTCACCAGAAAAATTGCACTTTGACTGTCACAATCTATCCTTACAGCTTGTTTTACCAACCCAATACTTGAACACAATCTTTGAAACCATAATGCTTCCTTACTTGCATGAGTGGCTGCCATGTATTCAACTTCTGTAGTTGAAAGTGCCACTACAACCTGCCTTTTTCTCATCCAACTTATTGCACCTCCAAACAGGTTAAACACATACCCACTTGTAGATCTCCTACGATCCAGATCTCTATCCCAATATGCATCCACAAATCCATGTATATCCACTACTCTATCCAATCCTGTTCTTCCGTCGTAGAACAATCCATAGCTACCAGTGCCACGCCAATACCTGAAAACATTTTTTACTGTTGTACAATGCTCCTTCCCTGGTTTTCACATATACTTGCTCAAAACTCCCACTGCATGTGAAATGTATGGTCTAGTACAGACCATTGCATACATCAAACTGCCAACTACACTCGCATATGGAACATGAGACATGTTCTCCTCCTCTTCCTATGTCTTGGGACACTGAGCCATAGATAACCTTACCCCAACATGAATAGGAACCTTGATCGGTTTACATTCCTTCATATTAAACCTCTGCAATATTGTCTCCACATATTCTCTTTGATTTAACCAGAGTTTCCTCTTTTTCCAATCTCTTTTAATTTCCATGCCCAAAATGAAATTTGAAGCACCGAGATACTTCATGTCAAATTTAGAGGACAACTGAGTTTTCACATCCTGGACAATCTCCTTGTTGTTTCCTATCAACAACATGTCATCCACATACAATACCAAATAAATCAAATGATCACCAATTAATTTAAAGTACACATAGTGATGCCCTTTTCTTCTTGTGAATCCAAATCCTAGCATACAAGTATCAAATTTTTGATACTGCATATTTGGTGATTTTTTTAAACCATATAGTTACATTTTCATCTTGCATACCATCTCCTTCTTTCCCTTCACAACATAAACTTCTGGTTGCTTCATATAGATTTCTTCTTCTAGATCCCCATGTAGGAATGTTGTCTTCACATCCATCTGTTCTACTTCAAAATCAAATGAAATAGCAACAAATAACATAAATATTATAGAGGTTAACTTGGCAACATGAGAAAAAATCTCACCAAAATCAATTCCCTCAACCTGGGAATAACCCTTTTCTACTAACCGAGCTTTGTGTTTCTCCACTTTTCCTTCTACATTCAACTTCTTTTTAAATACCCATTTTCTATCAATGGGATTTCTTCCAGTCGGAAACTCCACTAGATCCCAAGCCTTATTCATATCCAAACATGCCATTTCTTCATCCATGGCCCTTTTCGAGAGATTTCCATCCTCTGAATCCACTGCCTCCCTGACAATTCTAGGATCATCATGAGTAATAGACAAAGCAAAATTTGAACGAAAATCATATGGAGTATACCTTTCTGGTAGCCTTCTTTCTCCAAATGATCTCCTCAATACTGGAGTATGAAGATATTCTTCTTCTGATTCATGTTCTTTTGTAGAGTTTGATTCACCATCCCTTAAATCAAACTCTATTTTCTCTGGTTCTTCCTTACTTGGTAGAACTTCCTGTTTAGCAACATCCTTCATTTCTCTAAATACCACATCTCAACTATACACTACCTTCTTAGTTTATGGGTTCCAAAGCTTATAACCTTTGAGACCATATTTATATCCAATAAAGATACACTTTTCATCCTTCTTATCCAGCTTACTCTTGTTTTCCTTTGAAACATGAACATATACATTGTAGCCAAATACCTTGAGATGTGTGAGAGAAGTTTCCTTACCAGTCCATACCTCTTGTGGAGTATTTTCATCCAACGCTGATGAGGGTGATCTGTTGACCAGGTAACATGCAGTACCCACTGCGTTTGCCCAAAATTATTTTTGTAACCTGGCACCACTGAGCATGCACCTTGATTTTTCCATCAATGTCATGTTCATCCTTTCTGTAACTTCATTATGATGAATTTGATATGGAGTAGTATTCTTCCTTGCTATACCACACTTCTTACCGAATTATTCAAATTCATTTCCGCAAAACTCTTCNAAATACCTTGAGATGTGTGAGAGAAGTTTCCTTACCAGTCCATACCTCTTGTGGAGTATTTTCATCCAACGCTGATGAGGGTGATCTGTTGACCAGGTAACATGCAGTACCCACTTCGTTTGCCCAAAATTATTATTGTAACCTAGCACAACTGAGCATGCACCTTGATTTTTCCATCAGTGTCATGTTCATCCTTTCTGTAACTTCATTATGATTAATTTGATATGGAGTAGTATTCTTCCTTGCTATACCACACTTCGTACCGAATTATTCAAATTCATTTCCGCAAAACTCTTCGCCATTATCTGTCCTCAACACCTTAATTATTTTCTCTGTTTGATTCTCAACAAGAGCCTTAAACTCTTTAAACCTATGAAATACTTCAGATTTCTTCCTGAGGAAATATATACAAGTATTCCTCAAGAAATAATCTATAAATGAGACATAATACACATGTTTTCCCAATGATGGGACCAATACAGGTCCAAAAACATCATTGTGAACTAGGTGTAAAATTCCTTCTGCCCTTGTTGCACCAGAGGGGAATCTTACCCGATTCTGCTTCCCATATAGCCAATGTTCACATAAATCAAAATCCAGAGAGAAGTTAGACATACCTTCAACCATACATTTACTGTGTAGTAGTCGAAGACCCTTCTCTCGATATGCCCCAGTCTTTGATGCCACAACATAACCTTTTCTACAGAGACTGTAGGAGTTTTCTCTTTTTCAAATCCAATATCAAGAATAATGGAACTATTACACCCATCACTAATAGTGCTTCCTTGTATCTTATACAGATTTCCAAACTGAACTCCCCTTAACAACACCATTTCTCCTCGAACCATCCTATAGGTTTCCTTTTCAAATATTGTTTTTACCCCTGCATCGTCCATTTTGCTTACAAAAATCAAATTTATGGGAAAACCTGGGATGTGCAGAACACTAGGAAATGTTATAATCCTTCCATATATGAGCCTCAACTTTAATTTTACTCGTCCTATGATTCTAGTTGTCGAATCATCACTTAAGAAAAACTTACCTCCACCATACCTTTCATATTCATAGAACCACTCCCTGTGGGAAGTCATATGAAAGGATGCACCAAATTCAACCAACCATGCCTCATGATTTGCATGTATGCTTGAATAAGCCAAGTACACATCCCTTCCTTCTTCCTTGGAGGTCTTTTCTTTTGTAGAAGGAGATTCTTCAGATCCCTTCTTTTTCTCAACTTTGGATCTACACTGCTTCTTGTAGTGCCTTTATTTTCCACATCTCCAACATACCCTTACAAAACTTCTAGGATATTTAGATCTACCCTTAGACTTAGATATCCCACTTGAGAACTTATATCTATTTCTTTCCTGGGAATGTCCTCTTGAAAATAATGCATCTATGCTTTATCCTTCCATATTCTTTCATCTCATCTCCTCTGACAACAAAGATGAGACCACTTCATCAAACTTCAAGGAAGTTGTATTACTACCTATGACAACAACCAGACTATCCCACGAGTCTGGTAAAGAACATAGTAAAATTCTAGTCTCGATAGATACTAACTGACTTACAACAGTATTGAAGGCGTTCAAATTCTCTGCCACCAAGTCTCCATCTCTCATCCTTAGGTTGTACAACTTCTTTCTCATGAATATTTTATTCACTAGGTACTTAGAATGATACAAATTCCCCAAATTATCCCATAAATCCTTGGTTGTAGCTTCCTCTGACACATTCAATAATACTGAATTCGAGAGACATAGTCATATTGTGCTCTTTGCCTTCCAATCCAACTTTTTCCAGTCATCTGCTAAATTTCTTGTAGGTGCAGTACCGCGATCCACTGATCTCTGTCCACCAACATATCATCCATCTTGAGCTTCCACAACTCAAAACTTTGCCCATTAAAATTCTCGATCTCCATCTTCGAATTGCTTGCCATTTCTTTTCACATGAAAAATCAATACCACAGATCTCCCATTATAACAAGGCTTATCACAGTCTCGATCCAAACCCTTGACCACAAAGGCATCCCCCTGAAGCCAAAAAAGCTATGATACCAAATGTAGATTTTAACCTTGTACAACATTTACTGCAAACATATTTTCAGTAAAAGAACAGAAAAGATACAATGGCAAATGCAAACATTACATAGAGAGTTTTCCATGGGAAACCCAAACCGGGAAAACCAACATATTCTATATTCATTCATGGTGATACATTGTTTACAATATGTAATGATCCCAAGCCAATTTTTTTCTTAGAATCACTAACTAACCACTGATTTGATTATTAATCGTTCTGTATGGAGGTTGGCCATGGACATTTTAGCCTTAGGGTTTATTCAGTTATTCAACCATAGATTATACAAGCATCATTGCAATCATATGAAGATCATCAATAATACACAAGATAGGAACCACAAGCAATAACTGAACTTTATTATAAGAAAGAAAGCACCTGATACAAATAGAGAAGCAGATCTGGAATAGCTTCAGATGGCTTCAAGACAATAATATAGCTGCATACAAAATTCTCCTAGAGATACAAGTCAAGCCTCCCAAAGGCTACAATAGAATATGAATGATCAACTCCAAACTAGGGTTTAAGGCTAACCCTCAAGCTACTGGTACAACCCTCCTAAAGACAATGTAGACCAAGGGTTCAACCCTCCTAAATATGAAGACCCCAAAATGATTCTAAAATCCTCCCAATGATAGATCAAGGCAATGGTAGCCACCTCCTGAAGTATGGAGCATCAACACTGAAGCTTCCTCCTCAAACTGTAGAAACCCTAAACCGATATGACCCTCCTGAAACCCTGAATATGGCCAATAGTATGACCTAATTGAATATGGGCTCTGAATTCCCTAAAACTCTTTAGGATGATAGATCGGGCAACCACAAACCCCTGAGAGAAGTTTCAAGGTCAGATATGCTATATGGCCTTCTAGATCTGAGAAACACTGAATCACCAACTCGTCCTCTTCCTCTTGAAATCATCCCAACTTGTAGATAAATGATAGGACGTGATGATCCCTCAAGGAAATCCTCAAACTGATGTTCAAGGGACTGGAAGAAAAAACCCTAATGATAGAAACCTCCAAGACTTCCTCAATATGCTGAATCAAGTTCTTCTTCAAGAAATGGTGTGCCCTTGCAAGAAAACTAGAGCTGGTACGACCCTACTGGTCCAACTGGTACTACCCTGCTAGTCCTCCTGAATAGATGATGGATGTAGAATGGTGTTGGTGGAGTATTTCATCCCCGAGACCAATCTTGGAACAAGGTGAGTGGAATCTTTTAGCACTGAGTTGTTCACTAGGGATTTTAATATCAAAACCCTCAAAACTATATGCTCAAGAGCATAAACAAGCAAATACCAAAATTCAGAATGAATGAGAGGTGCACCCTAGCCTTCTCTTTATACTTTTTTTTCTGTTTCCTTGTTGAGTTCAGTCAACCCCTAGGGTTAAATCCTAACTCAACCTCCAATGCTTCTATTCCTTCATTGAGTTATCTTTTTAACTCTTTTTACCTTTTCATTAAGTCAACTTAAGAAATTAACATTAGTTTGGTTGACTTTTCCCCTCAGTGTGATACTATGGCCTAGTGGGGATACCTAGACCACTAATTCATCCCAAATATCCTCAGCAAGAGGTGGGAGACATTACAGTCTCCCCTGCTAGAAATTTCTTGTCCTCAAGCAATTCCAAACCTGTCTCACGTACCACCTATTCATTCTCTCATGTGGCATCCTCAATGGGTAGATCCTTCCATCTGATCAAGTACTCATTGATGCTTCTCTTCCTGAGCCTCTTCTCCTGAATCTCCAGTATCTCTTCCGGAATCAAAACAAGTTTCCCCTCTTCATCCATGGGAGGCAGTACCTCAATGGGGGTCATGTGTTGGCTGATGGCCTTCTTCAGGCAGGACATATGGAAGACATTGTGTATCCTACTGCCCTGTGGAAGCTCTAGCTCATAAGATACAACCCCTATCTTCCTGCTGATCCTGTAGGGTCCAAAGAAATGTGGTTGTAGATTCTCTGCTCCACTTATTTTTATAGAATCCTGCCTGTATGGTTGGATCCTTAGCTATACCAAGTCACCAACCTCAAAAGTGCGCTCAACTCTGTGATTGTTTGCTTGGACCTTCTGCTGGTTTTGTGCTCTCTGTATATGATCCTTCATCTCTCTAAGGATGTCTTGGCTTTGTTGTACCCAATACTACACCATTGGTGCCTTGTTGTCACCAAAAGCAATATCCAAAAAAGAGAGTGGATCATAGATGTATAAGGCCCTGAATGGTGTCATGCCTATGGGTACATGTTGGGAGGTGTTGTAGTAGTACTCTCCTAAGTGCAACCATCTGACCCACGCTTTCTGCTACCTTGCCAAATAATTCCTGAGATAGCCTTCCACCCACTTGTCGATTATCTCGGTTTGTCCATCCATCTGAGGGTGATATATGGTACTAGGGGTCAAGGCCGTAACAACTAATCTAAACAACTCCTGCCAAAATGTACTCATGAATCTGCTATCCCTGTCATCAACAATGGTCTTGGGTAGGCCGTGCAATTTGAATATCTTCCCAAAAAATAGTTCGACCACCTGTGTTGCGCTAAAGTCTGTGGCTATGGAGAAGAAGTGTGCAAACTTTGTCAACCTTTCCACCACTATGAAAATGTAGTCTTTCCCCTGCGTCCTTGGAAACCTGGTGATGAAATCCATGGATATTCTTTCCCACTTGTGATCTGGAATGGGTAAGGGTTGTAGTAGCCCTACTGGGCGAGTGTGCTCATCCTTGTCCTCCTGGCACACAGTACACTCCTTGACATGCCTCATTACATCCTCCTTGAGGTCCTTCCATGAGAACCTCTCTCTCACTTGCATGTATGTCTTACCAATTCCTTGGTTCCCTGCCATGGGTGAGTCATGACATGCCTACAATGCCTTGGCTTTGAAGGCAGATCCATGAACAAGAAAGATTTGACCCTTGTAATAGATGAGACCGTTAATGATTCTGAAGTTATCATCCTACACTTTCCCATCCATTAGTTGAAAAGAGAACTGATCCTTTGCATACTCCATCACCAAGTGGTCCTTCCAATCCATAGATACAATTGTCATGGAATAGATGGATGGCCTCCTGGACAATGCATCAACTACCACGTTGTTCTTTCCTTTAACAAATTCAATGTCAAAGTCATAATCCTGTATTCTTCTTACCCATTTCTGCTGCCTTTCATTTAATTCCTTCTGCTCCAAGAGGTACTTAAGAATGTTATGATATGATTTGACCACAAACCATGCGCCTACCAGGTATTGCCTGAATTTGGCTAGTGCGTGCATAATAGCCAACATTTCTTTGTCATAAATGTTGTCGAGTAGCTCAAGACTCTTGATGTTTTGGCTCTCATAGGCAAGAGGGTGCCTATTCTACATCAGTACGACCCCTATACCTTCTCCTAAGGCATCACACTCCATGGTGAAAGGCAAGCCGAAATCTGGTAGAGCTAGGACTGGGCACGTGCTCATCACCTTTTTCATCTTATCCATCATAAATTGAGCTTCTTCACTCCATTTGAAGGCTCCTTTCTTAGTCAAATTGTCAAGGGTGCACATAGCTGAGAAAATCCTTTGACAAATTTCCTCTAGTAAGTGCACATGCCTAGAAATCCCCTTAACTCTATGAGTGTGTTAGGAGTAGGCCACTCCATAATGGATTTTATTTTCTCCTGATGTACATGTACCCCTTTTCTCCAATAATGTGTCCCAAGTAAAGAACTTATGTCATTCCAAACTCACATTTGGACTCCTTAGCGTACAATGATTGTTCCTCCATGATGGATAGAATTTGGTCCACATGCCGAAGGTGTTCCTCCCATGTCTTGTTGTAAATAAGCCAGTCATGAAAAAATACTAACAAGTGATTCCTCAACTATTTGTTGAACACATGGTTCATGCAATATTGGAACATGGCTGGGGAATTGGTTAACCCGTAGGGCATCACCAAGAAATCATAATGGCCATAATGACATCAAAAAGTATTTTTTGAGATGTCCTCCTCCCTCATCTTGATTTGATGGTAGCCAGAATGTAGGTCATTTTTTGTGAATTAAACAACTCCATGCAGTTCATCTAGCAACTCATCAATCCTTGATATAGGATACTTGTTTTTGATTTTCTTTTTATTCAAAGCTCGGAAGTCAATGAACATCCTTATAGTCCCATCTTTCTTCTTGACCAACACTACTAAAGAAGCAAAAGGGATAGAGCTTGGCCTGTTGTGCCCCATGTCCAAAAGTTCTTTGATGGCTCTCTCTATCTTGTCTTTATACTTCTTTGGATGCCTGTACATTGTGGTGATGACTGGTTTAGCCCCTGTCTCTAGCTCAATGATATGCTCAAACCCCCTGTCTGGTGGCACCCCTGGAGGAATTGGTCTAAAGACTTTGCTGTGTTTTTCAATTATCTCTTGGATCTCTGGAGTGTAGTGAACCTTACCCTGCTCATCCACACATGCCTAAATCCTACATTGAGCTACATATAAAATCTCCTCTCTCCTGAAGATGGCTTCCATCCTCTTGGCCGTAACTACCTTGGCAGAATTACCTGTCATGCCTCGGAGCACTACCTTTCTTCCACCCTCCTTTGTAAAAGACATCTCCATGGTCTTGTAGTTGGTAGTGATAGGCCCCAATGTGTTGAGCCACTGAACTCCAAGGATCATGTTAGTGTCCAAAAGGTCCATCACATAGAGGTTCTGTACCAACTCATGCCTACCCAATGTAAGCTTCATACCTGGAATGTACCTATCACAAGGCATAGTGATTCCACCTTCTACCTCCACCTTGAACCCTTCAAATTCCATCGTGGGTATATGCCTCCTTCTCAACAATGATGAGTTAATGAATTTGTGAGAGGCTCCCCCATCAATCAATACTGATACTTTATGCCCCTGAAAGACTCCTCTCATCCTGAAGGTGTTAAATTTGGGCACCCCACTGATAGATGCCAAGGTGGCTTTCCCCTCAG
>JZKD02S0146438.1:8086-27344 GCA_000966675.3 Picea glauca
TAAATAGAAAGAGCTCCCCATCGAGGTGACAGTGGGTGGGGAAGCTCCTGTTACGCCGGTTTCAAGCCTTGACTCAAGCTCCTTAAACCTTTCCTACAAACCGTGCGATAACATGGACTATTAAATATCATGAGAAGTTGGTCACTTCTAAGTAATGCTCATGGATTATAGGTCATGCATTAATAACTTACTCTACCTTACATAGATAATCCCCAAAAGAATATTTCATATGTTGGAATGTGAAAGCCCCTCAATGCCTAAATAAAGAGTCAAAGGATCTCTAAATGAATAGTTCATAAGGGACAATGATTGCCCAGGTTTTGCAAATGGGGTGGCAAACTAAATAGGCTTGACTGTAGGGAAAAACTCCATGGTTAAGCACACTTGAGCCAGAGGAATGCATTTCTTCACCTCTTTCAACATAAAAAAATAATGTAATGAGTACTAAGTAGACTATTCAATATTATGAAAAATTGGCTACTTCTAACTAATGATCATGGATTATGGGTCTTGCATTAATTATTTACTCTATTTACACATGTTGGATTATGAAAGTCCCTAAATGCTTAAATAAAGAGTCAAGGGAGCTCTAAATGAATAGTTCGTAAGGCACAATACTTGCTAAGGTTTTGCATATGGGGTTGAAAGCTAAGTAGTCTTAACTATCGAGGAAAACTCCATGGTTAAGTGTGCTTGATCTAGACAGGTCTTCAAATGGGTGACCTTCCCAAGAAGTCTTCAAGTCTTCGAATGTGTGACCTTCCCAAGAAGTCTTGGTTACAAGGTGCAATCCTTGGAGGTGATGATTAATGATATGTGATTCTTTCACTAGTTTCAATCCTATGTCGTCTCCCTTTTAAGCATCCCCAGATGCAACGGGTGCTAATTGGACTATTTAATAGCATGATAAATTAGTCATCTCTTACTATTGCACAAGGATTATGGGTCATGCATTAATGAATTATTGTGTGTAGATAATTCCAAAAATGATATTCACTATGTCGGAGAGCAAAAACCTCTCCATGCTTAAATAAAGAGTTAAGGGAGATCTAAATGAATAGTTTGAAAGGCACAACACTTGCTAAGGTTTTGTAAGTGGGGTAGCAATCTAAGTAAGCATGACTATGGTGGAAAACTCCAAGGTTAAGAATGCTTGAGATTGAGGGATCTTGGGATGGGTGAACTTCTTGGAAAGTCTTGGTTAAGTGCTAAGTGGACTATTCAATATCATGAGAAATTGGTTAGTTATGTCTAATGCTCATGGGCTATGGGTCATAGATTAATGATTCTCTCTATGCAAATAATCTAAAAAATGATATCTCATATGTTAGATTGTGAAAGCCCCTTGCTGCCTAAATAGAGAGTTAAGGGATTTCTAAGTGAATAGTTCATAAGTCACAATACTTTCTACAATTTTGCAAATGGGGTAGTAAGTTAAGTAGTTTTGATAACTAGGAAAAACTCCATGGTTAAGAGTGCTTGACTTAGAGGATTCTTGGGATTGGTGACCTTCTTGAGGAGTCTTGGTTATAGGGTGAAAGTGCTAGAGGCGATGGTTGATGCTATGTGATTCATTTTCTAGGTTCAATCCCACTTCTCCACCCCCATGAACATCACCTAATGCAATGAGTACTAATTGGACTGTTCAATATAATGAGAAATGAAAGCCTCAAAAGTGATGATTGAGGCTATGTGATTCATTTCACTAGTTTCAATCCCACTTCTCCACCCTTACGAGCATTACCCGATGCAATGAGTGCTAGGTGGACTATTCAATATTACAAGAAATTAGTTAATTCTACATTGATAACTTACTTTACGCAGATAATCCCTGAAAATATATCTTATATGTTGGACTGTGAAAGCTTCTCAATGCTTAACTAAAGTGTCAAGGGAGCTCTAAATTAATAGTTCATAAAGCACAATACTTGCTAAGGTTTTGGAATGAGGTAGTAAGCTCAGTAAGGTGAACTATGGGGGAAAAATCCATGGTTAGGCTCACTTGAGTCATTTTGCTAATTTCAATCCCACTTCTTTACCCTTGTGGGAATCATCCAATGCTATCAATGCTAAATGGAATAGTCAATATCATGAGAAATTGGTCAGTTCTAACTAATGCACATAGATTACAGGTCATGCATTAATGACTTGATCTTTTCGAATAATCCCAAAAATGATATCTTATATCTTGGATTGCGAAATCCTCTTAGTACTTAAATAAAAATTTAGGGAGTTCTAAATGAATAGTTCAAAAAACACAATACTTGCTAAGGTTTTGAAAACGAAGTAGTAGGCTAAGTAGGTTTGACTATGTGGGAAGCTCCATGGTTAAGTGTGTTTGAGCCAGATGAGCCTTGGTATGGGTGACCTTCCTCAAAAGTCCTTATTATTGGGTGGAATCCTTGGGGGTGATGATTGATGCTATGTGATTCAATTAAGTTTCAATCTCACTTCTTCACCACATGAGTATTAGTCCCGATGTAATGAGTATTTAGTGGACTATTCAATATCACGAGAAATTGATCAATTATATTTAATGCTCATGGATTATGGGTCATTCATTAATAAATTACACCGGAGATAATGGCTGATGATATGTGATTCTTTTCACTAATTTCAACCCCACTTCTTCACCCCTTGAACAACACTCGATAATAATATTTCATATATTTCTTCATTATCACACTCCAAAACATTATATCCACTCCTTTTTAACGATTTCTACAATTTATCCACTTCACTATTCCCTCTTACATTTTTCCATAAACATTTTCTTTCATTTTTACTTTAAGTCATGCTCCTCAAACTTTAGCTAAAATCCTGTAAAACATGTAAAAATTAAACTTGTAACAAACTCACTAATCCCAATCTACCAACAATATATAAAAAATAAACTTGTAATAAACTCCCTCCAACCCTAATCTTCTAGCAAGTTGTTCATAAATAAATGACAACATAAATTTCACCAATTATTTTAGTACAACTTGCACTCAATTGATCAATATGAAACTATTTTTACTTTCCAAAGTAACAAACAAAGCTTAAATTCAAAAGGCATACCAAAAATTAACGTTAAATTTGTCAACAACTTGACCTTCTTCCTTATTAGTCCCTGCCATGGGACTATAGCCATGAGTTTGCTTTTTATGTGACATTGATGTGACATTAATTTGCCTTTCACTATAAATTTGTGTATGCAATGTAATGTTTAACATAGGAAAACAAATATATATTTTTGGATATAATAAAAATATTTGTGTTTCTCATTTCTAATTGGTTGATAGAATTGAAGTATTATTGCTCCCTTCACGTATTTCAATACATTTTGAATAACAAACAATCCTCAATTATTATCTTTTGACAAAAAATATTCATTACTTGTGCATTTAGTTATATTAAGTTTCATTGTTCAACATGTATTTCCCAACTAACTCGGCAGAGACTGCGTTGCCATGCAACCCTTGTTAAAAGATGAATGAAGATAAAAAGCCCTTATAAACACCCCTAAAAAGGATAACCATAGAGTAGACAAAACACAAAAAAATGAAAATTTTCAACTCCATATAAATTACAATTATAAGCACTATCTAGCTACAATAAATTGACACCTCAAACTTATCTATCTCACAAAATTTACTTTTATGATATTCCTTATAGTTAGATAAAGACGATCCTAACAACTTCTATTTACTCTCTAAATTAAAGACGATCCTAACAACTTCTATTTACTCTCTAAAATTAATTTAGAAAAGAGGAAGTATAATTTATAAAATTTAGAGAAGAGGAGGAAGTATAATTTATAAAAGTTGTGTATTGGAAATCCATCACCACTCTAACCCCTAAGTGCCCACCTTGTTATAAGTAATTTTCCTCTTAATCAGGATAACTTTTGAGAACATATTTGTAGGATAACTATTGAGAACCTTTTTGTGATGGAACTAATGAGTATATGATATTTTTGTTAGAGCTAAAGGCGTTTCGTTAGTGTTAAATACCAAGTTCACGGGTCAATAATATAGTAAAAGTGACATTAAAAATGAGACATTGACAAGATTTGAGTTATTTAGGATCCTTGACTTTGAAGGATTGATAACTAACTAAGGGGATCCAATTAGGATGTAAACATATTGTTTACATATATCAAGATGTATGGCAAACATTAATTGGTTATTTAATTATAACCTTGGTTTAACAACTAATATATATTAAATGCAAGACAACTTTGAGATAACAATATGTTGAATTTGTTATTGAACTCGTTATTCAATGTTGTTGAAATCATTATTCTAAGTTGTTGTTGAAATCATTATTCTAAGTTGTATTAATCAAGCTTATCATTCCTAGAAATTCTTTGTACTTAACATCTAGGTTAATCTTACTAATGATTGGAAATTATTTATTTAGGAGTGATGATTAGTTTTCTTAGTTGTAATCCTTTATGTTAATATAAACTATTTAAAGGATATACACTTAAACCCAAAAAATGTGTTCTAATGTGATGGACTATTAAGTGTGTGCTTAATAACCTATGCTAGATGACCTTATAAATATGTTAGCATTAAACAAATATCTGATGTTCAAATTGCATTATTAAGCCCCTGAACATAACCCTCATTCATTATCATTACATTAATTATATGTATGTTGGCTTATTATTGTTTTCTAGTCCTTTTTATCTCCTTTATATGCATTAACGAGAGCCAATTAAATGATCATCTTATCTTATGCATTTTATATCTTGTAATAGGAGGTTGCTCCATTGAAGATACTTCCTTTTCATTCACTCTTTCAAATGATTTGTAGACACGACATTACTAACCTGATTCTTTTTTATGCTTATTTTTTTATTTGGTCCATAACATTTGGATTTACAAGCGACGATCCTTTGTTTGGCTCCTTGAGATGAACCGTCTTGCCATTTTTTCTCTAATTAATTTTTGGATAATTGGAATTGCATAGATATTTAAGGGTTAATAGAGGAAAGAAAGAAGTACATTGGGTAATTTTTTTAGAATTTGGTTGTACTTATTTTTGGAGTTAGGATATACAAGTTAAGATTTTGTCTAGTCCTTAAATTAGGCTTAAACATGTGGTTTCAATAAAAATGTTATATCTGAAGATTGCTAAGTCCAAATTGAGTGCCACTTGTGAAATTGGACAAAATACATACCATGTTATTTTAGGACAAACTTCATATCTTTAGGTAAATATTGGTGAAGTGGAAATCCATACAAATTCACTCACCTGAAAGAAACCAAAAACAAAAGGTTTTGATAGCTTGGACTCGACTTCTTCTCAAAGACTTGAAATTGAATGAGATTTGTGGGAGCCTAAAGAAAACATATAAAGATATTAAATTACAAAATTCTATACTTAGAGTACAATGAAATGAAATTTACATTAGATGCAAGGTCGATTAGCAAAGCAGGCCCCAAATTCGAGCTTTACAAGGGTTTTGAGTATCTATCTATCTATCTATCTATCTATCTCTCTATATATCTATCTATCTATCTATATATATATATATATATATATATATATCTATAGAGAGAGAGAGAGAGAGAGAGAGAGAGAGAGAGAGAGAGAGAGAGAGAGAGATACACCTACATCTATAAACAAAAAGATATGTTGTTTAGTGGGTAAAATTGTTGTTGGGAAGCATACATGCAAAGAATGTTGTGCTGTCATCGTAGGATTCCCTTGTACACCTCTATTTGTACATAGTGAGTAGTATTGTAGTAGACATTATCTATTTATGAGTTTGATATTTCATGTACCCTATGGTATATTGAAAGCCCCATTGTTGAGCACACACTTATACTGAGAGGGTGGGGGGTGAATTGGTATATGACAATTATTTACTTTTTCAAACATTCATCAACAATCACATCATGGAACACAAAATTTACGTGGAAACCCTTTCTAGAGAAAACAATAAAACTTCTCTTTATAATTATTTGTAGGCACCAACCTACTGTTACAAATATTTGTAGGCACCAACCTACCAGAGACACCAATCCCCACTGGTAAAAATCCTAGTAGGAACGAACCTACTCTTACATATCTTCGTAGACACCGATCCCCACCACTAAGCACCAACTTAGAAAGAGACACCACTCTCTTTTAGATCTTCGTAGACACCAATCTACTGGAGACACCAATCCCCACCGCTAAGCACAAATTTAGAAAGAGACACCAATCACTTATAGATATTCATAGACACCAATCTATTGGAGACACCAATCTCCATCTCTAAGCACCAACTTAACAAGAGACACCAATATTTGAGTTGCACTAACCTTGACTGAGTTTGCTTACTATTGATTCCTTCACCAGGTTTGCTCACTGCTTCTACCTTTACCGGGTCTAATCATTGTTTTTTCCTTCACCAGGTCTTCTCACTACACTTTCCTTTATCAGGTCTAACCAAAATTTAAATTTCCAAATGGAAATTTCCCAAAGATTTTTGTTTTGTGCCTCTTCCTAAGAACGAACTTGTACAACATGTCATGTATCTAGTTTTAAAAATCTGATTCTGAAACTTTTACCTAAGCTACTTTTGTATGTCTCCACTATCTCTGCAAAATCTCAAGGTGTGAAATTGTTGGGTTGTTATATTCTTTGTAGTGAAATTCCATTCAAGGTGGATCAACTAATAGTCGAAGTTGAGGTGGATCGAAAACAATTTGAAGGTTGAGGTGGTTCGACCGGGTAAATTCGAAGTCGAAGGTCGAGCTGGTTCGACGTGGTAAAGACATTCACCACAATTCGATGAGGTCAACCGACAAGATGTTGACAGGAGAGCGTGTGGACACCAAATGAATACCAGATGAAGGTTGACTGGTAGTCTACTGGTAACCCCACTTGGTAGTTGACTGTAATAACATCCTGAGATTCGTGGGATTTGTAGCCAATGATTTGCATGGATCTGTAACTGTTTTTGGGTGCCTTTTATTTAGGGTTTTTCCTACTATAAAGCCTATAAAGAAGGCGTGTTGTAATGCTGTAAAAGATAATCTTTAGATGATGAATGACTAATCTCCAAGAATTAATAATCATAGAGGTTGTTGGTCATGTAGATGTAAGCCAAATTGGCTACACGTTTGTTCTTCTGTAAGAAAGAGGGTATGATGTCGATTGTGTCGTAGGTGTGGAACAAGGTTAGACATGTAACCTTTTATTCTAAATGAATAAGACAACATGCGAGAAAAATGCTTAAGGAATGTTGGTTTTCTCGGTTTGGGTTTCCATGGTAAAATCTCTGTGTACTCTGTATTTGTTGTGTCATTTAATTTCTTGATTATATCTTTCTTCCTCTCTTTTGATAGGTTTAGTGTGGAGGTGTACCCATTTCCTAACATATGGTATCAGAGATTGGTTTATCAACCTTGGATATAATCTAAACTCTAGGTTCAGTAAGAGTTGTAAGTCCGAAATATTTAAAGAATTGTGTTAAAGAATGGCGAACAACTCAAGAATAGAGATAAAAAAGTTCAATGGCTAGAATTTTGAGCTTTGGAAGCTTAAAATTGAAGATCTCCTTGTAGATAGAGAACAATGGAAAATAGTCTGTCCAAGTACCATGCCGATAGGTATGTGGACGAAAGAATGTGATAAATTCAAGAGAAGAGAAATGAGTATGATTCGACTCTGTATTGCATATTTGGTACTGCTGAATGTATGAGGTGAATATTTGACCAAGAAATTGTGGGACAAGTTAGGGAGCTTGTACCAGTCGAAATCCATGGTAAATAAGTTGTTTCTTAGAAATAAATTACATATTCTAAGGATGAGTGAAGGCAATTTGGTGACTGAGCATTTAAATGTGTTTAATATCATTATAAGCTAGTTATCTTCTGTGGATATTAAAATCATCGAGGAGGAGAAATGTATTATCCTATTATGTTCTTTTCCAAACTCTTGTGATAGCTTAGTCATGGATATAGGGAGTAATACAACCACATTAACGCTAGAAGATGTGGTTGCATCTCTACTATCAGAAGAAATGAGAAGGGATAACATGGAAGGATCAACCAAAGATGCTTTAGTGGTGATAGGTCAACTGATTGACAAAGATAAAGGCAAATTCTCCGATTTAAAGTCTAAGTTTAAGGGTATATCTAAATCCCTTGTTCAATCAACAAGAAGATGTTGGAAATGTGGTAAATCTGGGCATTACAAAAGGGATTGCAAGTCAAAGGAGATGGAATTCAATATAGGATCCGACGAGAAGCAATCAACTGAGAGAAAGACAACTCCAGATAAGGGAGGGGATGTGTACCTAGTGTCGACCAATACATAGTCAAATCAATATGTTTGGTTGATTGAATCAAGAGCACCCTATCATATGACACCACATAGAGAATGATTATGCGAATATGAGCAATATGAAGGAGGAGAAGTGTTCTTGGGGGGTGACTCGACAACCAAAATTGTCGGATGAGGAAGAGTTCAACTAATACTACATGATGGGAGGAGTATAACCCTTCCATGTGTGCTACACATTTCTCATTTGGAAAGAAACCCGATATATGTCAACAAGATGAGTGATGCAGGGGTGCACACTCTATTTCAGAAGGATTCGTGCAAGATGGTCAGAGGTGCGATGGTCTTGATGAAAGGATCTTTGATTGGAACGCTATACAAGTTACTAGGGAGTGTCAACTCAACTGGATACAACAACATCATTGTTCCTGAAGTTGAATTGAATTCAAATCGACTTGGCTCAACTCGGGTTGAGACAATTAAAACCGACTTAACAAGTCATCAAAAGTTCACTCGACCATGCTATGGCACGAGAGGATGGAACACATAGGAGAAAAAGGACTTCGAGCTATGAATAACAAAGGTATGGTCAAAGACTTTCTTGAATGTAATTTAGAAGTTGAATTTTTTGGACATTGTGTATATGGAAAACAAAGTCGGGTGGGATTTCCATATAGAGCGACAAGGGAAAATGGGATTCTAGAGTTGGTTCATAGTGATGTGTTTGACCTTGTTTCATTACCTTCAATTGGTGGATCCTTGTATTATGTCTCCTTCATAGATGATTTTTCTAGGAAGACATGGATATATTTCCTAAGGAAAAAATTAGAGGCTTTTGAGAAATTCAAAGAGTTTAAATCACTTGTAGAAAACCAAACAGATAAGAAGATTAAGGTGCTAAGGATTGACAATGGTGGTGAATTCTGTGGAAAAGAATTTGATCAGTTCTGCAAATAGTGTGGAATAGCATGCAAAATTACCACAACATATACCCCACAACAAAATGGAGTTTCCGAGAGAATGAATGAAATATTGATGGACAAGGCAAGGAACATGCTCAGTGGTGTTGGGCTCACACAAGAATTCTGGGTGTAGGCAATATCTATTGAATATGTCTCCTTCGTCGATACTAGTCGACACGATTCCACATGAGGTATGGTTGGGTAAGAAGCCTTCAATTTCACATGTCAAAGTATTTGGTTGTGATGCATTTGTGCATGTTCCCAATGAAAACATGAGCAAGTTGGAAGAGAAGGAATTCAAGTGTATTTTCATTGGATACAAAGAAGGAATGAAAGGATATAAGCTCTGGGATCCTGCATGAAGGAAAACAATGTACAATCAAGCTATGGTATTCAGAGAAGTCAAAAGTAAGTTTGATCCTGAAGAAAATTTTCAGACCGAGAATAATCCAGAGAAGGTGCATTTTGAACTGAGGAACTAAGAAGAAGATTCAGATGAGTCAACTGAATCAGAAGAAGAGGTGGAAAAATTGACCCCGGTTGTAAGGAGGTTAAAATGAATAAGAAAACCAGTTGAAAGGTATAGTCTACCCGAATTCCGTTCCACATTCGTGTTATCTGCCACTGACGATGAGCCCAAGTCGATCAGGGAGGCAATCGACTCAGTAGAGGGAAAAATCTGGAAGGACGCCATGGTTGAAGAGATGGAATCCTTGCAGAAGAATGAGACATGGGGCTTAGTCAAGTTACCTAGTGGAAGAAAGATTTTCAGTAGAAAATGGGCATTCAATAAGAAGATGAATGCAACAAGTCAAGTCACGAAATTCAAAGCTCGACTGGTAGTGAAAGGATATTCCCAAGTCGAAGGAGTCAACTTCGGTGAAATTTTTTCCCCTGTTGTAAAATAAACTTCCATTAGAGTACTAATGTCTCTAGCTACAACATTTGATCTAGAGATAGAAAAAATGAATGTGAAGACAACGTTCCTACACAGGGACTGTAATGTTCCTGACTTGGTTAGTTTAGGAAACGCTGCTAATGTGTGTGTAGGATCAAAGGTTTACATCATATAAATGATCATGCAAATAATAAACGCGACAAAGGACTGCAAAGTTTGTATTATGATATCTCCGTGGATTGCAAAATGGTTGAATGCGGCTAAATAAATTGACAATACTTGACTAGATCAACAGACAAAGGATCTTAGCCGAAATACAAATAAGCAACTACGATTGAATAAAATAAAAACACTTGGCTAGATCAAAAGACAAAAGGATCTTAGCCGGAATACAAATAAGCAACTAAAAGATAATACCTGAAATATGGGAGCACTGCGGAATCAATGAAGAATGATGAAAGACCTGGATGATCTTCTTGGCGACTAGGGTGTGTCTTTCAACACCGAAATCATCCAACTGGTGTCTTCCTCCTGGAATACATTGAACAATCTCTCCTGAGATGAGACTCTTCTCCTTAATGACAAGTCATAATCTGCATAATGATGAATTAGGTCACTGACCCTTCCTTTATAGCTTTCCAAAACCCTAAATCCCTGCTGAAACCCTAATTCACAGTTGACTTCCAAAACCCTAAATCACTGCTGAAACCCTAATTCACTGTTGACTTCTTCCCTCCAAGTGACTTTTACTTTATTTTATTATTCCTTGATTAAATCACTCAATTAATTAATTAATTAATTAACCATTTTACCTCTAAAAAGTGACTTATCCATCCTTATGGCTTCTCCAGCCACTGAAATTCACTTCTCACCATCTTATCCTGTAGTGCTCTTCTTCCCGATTCTGATGAGCTATCACACTGAGAGGTTTCTCCAAGTAATATGCCCATTATTAACTTCTTAGTGAATTTAATTAAGATATGACCCATAATAACTCAAAATTACGGAAATCGTCAGAATGTAACAAAACCAAAGCCAAGTTGTGCGGAATGGATCCTGATGATGAACAATGCAAGTCAGGCCCAAATAAACCCCTCAATATCTCCTAAACTCTCTATCACCCCTATCTGGCTACTCGGGTAGGCATAACACTCTGAAATGTTGTAATGTTATAATGTCCCAAAATGGGGACATTACAGTCCTCCCTACCTAAAGATTGCTTGTCCTTAAGCAATAACTGAATCTAACTACAAATGATACCAGGGTCCCATATCCACTTGTGTGACACAAGGTAGACTCCCCTCAAGATGTGGTCTCTCAGAGTGCTCACCATGCATGACACCCACATGATCCTGATGAGTAGAATGATCAATGGCGAAAGAATCTCAGTCAACTCCCCAAGCAACCACTCTACTCTAAACTCAACTCCATCAAATGTTGAACTACCAAGCATTCCAATCCCCGGATCCCATATCAAAATATGAACTGCAATGCCTCGTGAGATATAATCCTGTAACATATCACTACCACGAGTCTCCTGCAAATAACACACAGTCTCAAACCGAAATGAGTCTGTCCTACAAGACCATACCAAACCCAACACGACCCCCACCGATTGAACATGTTGCTTCCATAGTGAGGTACTACAAGACCTCAATGAATCACCAACCAATGATGTGCTCTCCCCAATACTAAAACTCAATGGAAAATCAAGGGGACTTCCCCCTGCAAAGGTCCAGTCGTCTCCACCAGTCAATGAAATGCCCAACCCTGTAATCCCATGGCCCCATGCTAGTCTCTGACAGGGACCATCATGTTGATGTTGCTCTACTCTTATCATGTCTGTCTGATCAAAGTATCCATTTTGGATCCTCCACTCCTGGATCCTCATAAGATGAAACAAACTATTGACCAAATGGACTCTTGGATCCCATGTCAAAGCTGGACGTTCATCATTTCCAATCCCCACTAACTGTTGATGTGCCCTACCAGTAACTGTCGAAATCACTCCACCCTCATCCCAATGAGAGTCTAAATATGTAGCAACCTCTAAGATATCCTTTGTCCCATGGCCTAGTATACTCTCCATCATGCCCAAGGCCTCAACTGTCTGCACCTAATGATCCACCCCTATCTTGATGTATGCAATCAAGACACTCCTGTTAGGTGGTCTCGACCTACCAACTCTCCATGCCCCCTGCCACTGTCTAGCTCCCCCTGTGCTGATATCAATGATGAAAGTATCGGGAAAGGCCATCATAAATATATGCAACCAACTGTAGGACTGGAAAGTAGCATATGCTTTGGTCAATCCAAAGGTCTTAAGCAAAAGCTCGTCCATCGACACCCATGGTAAATAATCACTTGTACTCATCACTGAACACCAACCATTGGGTACAATAGTAGGTATCTCTACCAACTGTGGGTCAATCATTCTCCATCCATAATCACTCACGCAACTGCTTTTACGGTGAAGGTGATCTCCTAGATCTATATACTGTTGCAAGGGAGAGGGATCTCCATGCTCTACTGAGTACATCTCCTCCCTGCCATCCAGTGCATCCCCTTGAATCCCACTCTACACCTCTGTATGTCTCTGTGAACTGCCACTCATCATTGTGTGCCCATGCATACTCATGTGATCTCTTGTATACACCTGCAACATCATGGATCCTGGGTGTACTACGGGGTCATCCTCTACATGAAGGTCAACCAATCCTGGAACATAAATGGAAGTGTCCTCAAAACTTCCCCTAGCTTTGGAATCCCCATGTGTACGTGTGTGACCAACTGTCTCACCACCCCTTATGAAGGGTGGTCTCTGTGACCTATGTATATCCTCATGTATCTCTGGATCATATCTCTCCATACTCATCAATGATCCTGGGTACTCCTCATGCTCCTCCCTCAACTGGTGCTCCACTGCTAAATCACCAACATCCTCTTGCAATGTGGCTGAGGGATATATCTGACTCTTTGTTGAAATAGTTGTAGTGGATTTTTGTCTAGTTTCCTCAAGGAGCTCCTCTGATCTGGACTCTGATTCCTAAAGGGTTTTCTGTGTGCCTTCCAAGAATCTTCATGTTCTCACCAACTCATGAGTGATTCGGTCCACCTCAACCTCCTGCTCCCTCAATGCCCTATGATACATCTTGCCAACCTCCAATAGTTAATCCCTATCCATCAACAACTGCTGGTAGTCGAACCTCATCACAATCACTCTCTCCCTGAGTGTATGGAAGTCATCAATGACAAGTCCCCCATCTAAAATATCTTGTGCCATTAAGGCCCTCCAACAATAACCTGTCACCAATGCATGTGTATCATCAATGCATCTAGTGGCTGCCATGATCATGCCCTCACTGACTCTCAACTGTCTTGCCAAGTGTCGTGACTCCTGGTCACAATCTTGCCGAGGTGCTACCTCATGCCTCTCACTGCTAGTGTCAACAATGGAATCCCCAACAACACACTCCTCAAAATATAAGGCACTGAACTGCCCACTGTCCCCTGTGCTATTGAGTCCTCTTGCATGCCACTGCATGCCACTGCATGCCATCACCAACTGCGACCCCTATCTGAATCACACCATATCCTGTATGGGCAGCTGTATCCTCCTGTGCACTCACCCTACTAATATCATCTGCACCTGGATCCCATACAAATGTGTCCAGACACGTGCTATGGTCATTCTGACCAATGAGGAGTGCATCCTCATCACTGTAGATCGATCCTGGGAGTGAGTGTCCCAACAAGCTATCGCTCTCCACAACTTGGTCCATCAATGGAATCTCCAAGAGTGGTGATTCACTCTCCTCATACTGATAGGTATGTGTAAGGTCAACTATCTCCAAGCCATACCTCTCCTCCTGGCTCTGTAGATCCATATGTTCCTTGTGTACAATCCCCACACAAGGCTCCTCTACCATATCAGGAATGTCACTGATATCCTCATGTGTCGTAGCTAGCATAGGTGACTAAGAAGATGAAAAATGTGGTTCACTCATCATAGGAAGCTCTTCATTCTCCATACATGACTTCCTGGAAGCCATGTCTACACCCACCGGTAGGTCATCCAACCTCCTACGCTCATCATGTTTAAGTGCCAACACATATGAATCCTCACAAGTGTCACGACTATGCTGAAGTGTTGAATCCTCAACATTACCTGATGGGGAAGATGAAGGATATGCGATATCATTCTGTCCCTCCAACTGTCCCTCAGATGCACAAGACTCACTACCCTTATCAGACTTCTCTAAATAGGCATCTATGGTTGCATTCACATGCATCTCTTCATCCTCATTGTCATAGTGCACCTCAACAATGGGCACCTTCCCTTTACCCCTGTATCGGTGATTTGGCTTCCAAGGAACCTTGCAACTGTAGCAACACTCCCTGCATCTAATGGGTGTAGACTCCATATATGCTCCTGTCAATCCACTCGCTGGTAATGATGTATCAACATCCTTATCTGATTTTCCCCTTAGGCTGGCAGGAAAACCAGCTCTGATACCACTGTAATGTTCCTGACTTGGATAGTCTAGGAAACGCTACTAATGTGTGTGTAGGATCAAAGGTTTACATCATATAAATGATCATACAAATAATAAACGTGATAAAGGACTACAAAGTTTGTATTATGATATCTCTGTGGATTATAAAATGGCCAAATGCGGATGAATAAACTGACAATACTCGACTAGATCAACAGACAAAGGATCTTAGCCAGAATACAAATAAGCAACTACGGTTGAATAAAATAACAACACTCGGATAGATCAAAAGACAAAAGGATCTTAGCCAGAATACAAATAAGCAACTAAAAGGTAATACCCGGAATATGGGAGCACTGCAGAATCAATGAAGAATGATGGAAGACCTAGATGATCTTCCTGGTGACTAGGGTGTGTCTTTCAACACCGAAATCAGCCAACTGGTGTCTTCCTCCTGGAATACACTGAACTATCTCTCTTGAGATGAGCCTCTTCTCCTCAATGACAAGTCATAATCTGCATAATGATGAATTAAGTCGCTGACCCTTCCTTTATAGCTTTCCAAAACCCTAAATCCCTGCTGAAACCCTAATTCACTGTTGACTTCTAAAACCCTTAATCACTGCTGAAACCCTAATTCACTATTGACTTCTTCCCTTCAAGTGAATTTTACTTTATTTTATTATTCCTTGATCAAATCACTTAATTAATTAATTAATTAACCGTTTTACCTCTAAAAAGTGATTTATCCATCCTTATGGCTTCTCCAGCCATTGAAAGTCACTTCTCACCATCTTATCCTGTAGTGCTCTTCTTCCCGATTCCGATGAGCTATCACACTAAGAGGTTTCTCCAAGTAATATTCCCATTATGACCTTCTTAGTGAATTTAATTAAGATATGACCCATAATAAGTCAAAATTACAGAAATCGTCAGAATGCAACAAAACTAAAGCCAAGCTATGTGGAATGGATCCTAATGATGAAAAATGCAAGTCGGGCCTAAATAAACCCCTCAGTATCTTCTGAACTCTTTGTCACCCCTATCTGGCTACTCGGGTAGGCATAACACTATGAAATATTGTAATGTTATAATGTCCCAAAATGGGGACATTACAGGGACCTAGAAGAGGAAATCTACATGAAACAACCTGAAGGATTTGTAGTAAAGGGCAAGAAATATTTGGTGTGTAAACTAAAAATATCCCGTTATGGTCTAAAGCAATCAACAAGGACATGGTACCAAAAGTTTGACACATACATCCTTATTTTGGGGTTTGTGAGAAGCAAAGTTGATCACTGGATATATTCCAAAGAAGAAGATGGGAATTTCATACATGTAGCATTGTATGTCGATGACATGTTGCTGATTGGAAACAACATGGATGCAATAAAGGAGGTGAAGAAGCAACTATCCTCCAAGTTCGACATGAAGGATCTCAGTGCAACAAACTTCATTCCAGGAATGGAGATTAAGAGGGATCAAGCAACTAGAAATCTTTGGTTGAACCAAACAAAGTATATTGAAACAATTGTGAAACATTTCAACATGCAGGATTGCAAACATGTGAAGGTGCCAATTCCTATGGGAACAAGGCTAACTGCTGAACATTGTCCAAGGACATAGGAGGAAATAGAGGACATGGAATGTGTTCCCTATGCAAGTGTTGTCGGTAGTCTAATGTATGTGATGGTATGAACTCAACCAAACATTTCCCATGCAGTGGGAGTGTTAAGTAGATACATGTCAACACCTGGGAAGGAGCATTGGGCAACTGTTAGGAGAGTATTCAGGTATTTGTGTGGCACAAAAGATTATGTTATATGCTACCAAGGAAAACCTGGAGGTGACAATAAATTAAAGGTACATGGATTTCTTAACGTTGACTAGGCTGGAGATATGGATTGACGGGGGTCGACCAATGGATATGTGTTAAAAATGTTTGGTGGAGAAATCAATTGGATGAGTAAGCGATAGGCGGTCATAGCCCTGTCAACAACAAAAGCTGAATACATGATAACCACTCATGGAAGCAAATAATAAATATGGTTGCAAAGACTGTGTTTAGGAATCATGTTTGAGTAGAGAGCTATGAAGATAATTAGTTGCCATTTTCAAAGAATAATATTTCTAGAAAAGAACCCAACTTATCATTCTAAGACTGAGCACACAGATGTACAATACCATTTCGTGAGAGACATGGTGGAAAGAAAAAAGGTGATACTGGAGAAAGTATACATGTTGGAAAACATAGCAGACTCTTTGACCAAGTTTGCGAGTGCTGTGAAGTTCTCTTGGTGTAGAGAGGAAATGGGCATTGATGCCCTGGGTCTATGAACGAGAGTTAAGAGGTCTCTTGGTTTCAACAAAGAAAACAACAAGTGGGATAATGTTGGGTTACATTCTTTGCAATGAAATTCTAGTCGAGGTGGATCATCTAACAGTTGAAGTCAAGGTGGATCGACAACAAGTCGAAGGTCGAGGTGGTTCGACCGGGTAAATTTGAATTCGAAGGTTGAGGTGGTTCGATGTAGTAAAGACATAAACAACAAGTTGAAGAGGTCAACCAACAAGAGGTCTATAGGCAGGCTTGTGGCAACCGATTGAAGACTGAATGAAGGCTGACCAATAGTCAACTGGTAACTCGACTTGGTAGTCGACTGTAACAGAATCCCAATATTCATGGGATTTATAGCCAATAATTTGTGTGGATCTGTATCCATTTTTGGGTACCTTTTCTTTAGGGTTTTTCCTACTGTAAAGTATATAAAGAAGGTGTGTTGTAATACTGTAAATCTAATATTTAGATGAAGTTGTAGAGGTTGTTGGTCATGTAGATGTAAGCCAAATTGTCTACATGGTTGTTCTTATGTAATAAATAGGGTATGATGTCGATTGTGTCTTAGGTGTGGACCAAGGTTAGACATGTAACGTTTTATTCTGAATGAATAAGACAACAAGAGAGCATAACACTCAAGGAATGTTGGTCTTCCCGGTTTGGGTTTCCAGGGTAAAATATCTGTGTATTGTGTGTTTATTGTTTCAGTTAATTGCTTGATTATATCTTTCTTCCTCTATTCTACTAGGCTTAATGTGAAATTTCCTCATTTCCTAACAAAAACATCCCAGAAAATAAGTTATAGCAAAAGGGCCAAGTTGACTTGTTTGAAACTAATTTAAGGAGAATTCAGGAACACTAACTTCCACAGAGCATATCTCCAAAATTATAGAGAAACATCATATGAAATTTTTACCACATGTACACCAAGATCTCTCCCCTGTCTCTACAAAATCTTAGGGTTTGAAACATCCAAAAAATAGGTTATAGAAAAAGTGCCAAGATGAGCCGTTTGAAATTGATTTTAGGAGAATTCAAGAACCCTAAATTCCACAGGACATATTTCTAAAAGTATAATGAGCCAACATATGAAATTTTTACCACATGTACACCATGATGTATCCTATATATTTGAAAAATAGTAGGGTTTGAAACATCATAGAAAATAAGTTATAGAGAAAGTTCCAATTTGACTTGTTTGAAAGTAATTTTAAGAGCATTCAAGAACCCTAACTTCCACATGGAATATATCTGAATGTATAGAAAACTAGCACCTGCAATTTTTACCATAGGTACACCAATATATCTCCTATGTCTCTTCCAAACTTTAAGGTTTGAAATGTCCTATAAAAAAAGTTATCGTGGAAATTCCAAGCTGACCTAAAACTGATTTCTCAATTCAATCTTTTCTAATCAATTTTTCACACACACACTTTCTCTCAATGCTTTCTCCTTTTTTACTTTTTCATAATCTCTTTTTTAATATACTTGTATACCTATACATATAAATAAATCTTGGAAATGTTTGTTGGATTACTGAGAGGGGGGGTGAATCAGTGATAGAGTAATTTAATCCTTTTTGACCATATAATCCAAGTGTTATATCAATGTAGCATTATCATCCAATAAATGCAGAGTAAATAAGCAATGAACAAATGAAAAATCATACACATACACAGTACACCAGTGTTTTATGTGGAAACCCAAAGCGGGAGAAAACCACAGAATGCTTTTTCTTATATGTCTTGAAGGATTACGTTCATTGGAAGCACCGAATTCCTTTGTTTTCCAGCTACAACTGGAAGGAGGCTCCAACCCCCTAGTTTCTCAGGATACAACCTGAGGGAAGCTCCAACTCCCCAATTCTCTGGCTACAACTAGAAAGAGGCTACAACCCCCTATGTTCTCTGGCTACAACTAGAAGGTGGCTACAACAACATGCCCTTGCCCCATCCAACTGCCCTGAATTAGAAGTAGAATGATGGAACCACTATCACACTATCACTGTGATATATATTGTTGTAAACCTGTACCAATAAACCTGAACCATGCATCAACCTGTAATCAACCTGTACCATAAACAAGTGCATCAACCATGCACCAAACTGTACCAAACAATCTGTAATCAACATGTACCATAAACAAGTGCAACCAACCATGTACCAAGTATGTACCAATCATTTTTCAAGTAATCATCAACTATGATTCATCAATATGTACCAACATCATCAACTATACACCTCATGTATGTGCCAACTCATCAACTACTTGTCTCAACCATGTACCCAACTTGTACCTC